>JABUQX010141293.1:2500-10000 GCA_015478945.1 Trachelipus rathkii
GAGGCCGAGAGACCCTGACTCGTTTCATCTTTGCTGTTTAATCTAGGGTATTCGTTTCGATAAAAGAAAAAAAAACAATTTTTTGCAACTCTGGCGCTCCTTGGCGAGTAAATCATATTCATAAACCGAACGAGATACGGAGATTCTTCAAACGTAGTACATTTGCATTTTTTTTTAATTTAAATTTTTTTTATATACAGCAGTTAACTTAGTTTTATATAAATACCCCCCCCCCTTTTTAAATTTTAACGCTGACTCGGAAAATGTTATTTACTTTTATGTATCTGCTGTAGTTTGGTAGATAAATGCATGTACTAATGCTAAAGTCTGACCATATATATATATATATATATATATATATATATATATATATATATATATATATATATATATATATATATATATATATATATATATATATATATATATATTTATTTTTATATATTTTATATTTTTTTTTTTTTTTTTTTTTTTTTTTTGGTTAACCACCACTCACTCACGGGCCGAGCCCACTTGCCAAGGAGGGCGGAAAATAAAACAAAAAAAAAAAAGCAATAACCTGTGAATTCCCAGCTAAGGCAAATCTCAGGTGAGAGAGAGGAGCTTAGTGTGGAGGGCTTCCAAAGAGGAAGATTAAATATAGTTGGAAAAACAGAAGAGAAGGCAAAGAGTTCCACAGAACAGAAGTAGCTGAAGGAGGAGGCACCACAACGAACGCAAGTCTGGGGTTCTCAATACTCACACGCAAACTCATGCGGAAACAAGGAAGCACACTGTATTGCGAGGGCGACAATGGAGGTGGAATGCGGTGACCAACTCCCTGAAGCATCTACAGTTGGCACAGTACCTATAGAAAAGAATAGTGCTTCAACAAAACGTCGCGAAGAGATAGAGGGGTCAAGAGAAGTTAGAAAGTAGGGGACAGTTTATTAATCTCTTAGCTTTAGACTCAGCCTATCCAATAGAAGGGTGGAGCCGGAGCCCCCAAATGTGAGAACAGTACTCATACAAGGGCGAATAAGGCCCTTATACAACTGGGTAGCTGTGCAGAGGAAAAAAAATTCCCTCAGTCTAAACAGAACTCAGTTTCTTTGAGGCCACCTTGTAACCGATGAAATATGAGATTTCAAGACAATTTATGTTTATGTTTCAAGACCAAAGAATATTTATGTTGTTCACAGGTGAGACGTTAGAACGTCGAAGGAAATAAGAAAGTTGGGAGGTGTTTTTTTGAAGGAGATGTAGAGAAGTTGAGTTTTTAAGAATTGGGCACACTACAAGGTTGCCGGTGTCATTTGTTTTAGTGTAGCATTTGTAGTTTTGTAGATAAATGCATGTACTAAAGTAAAGAAAGTCTTTACCATATATATATATATATATATATATATATATATATATGCCTGCTGCTATAGCATATATATATATATATATATATATATATATATATATAACATATATACCATATATATATATATATATTAAATAAAACACTAATACACTAAAAAAAGAAAAATGAGAAAAATTAGCACTTTAATCGTTTCCTACTCTTTTAATATCTCACGGTGAAGTGTTGGTACTTGCGTTTTATATTTAGTGGTTTTTTACTTTAATTTGTTGTTCGAGTGCAGTGAAGGTGGTAGTGACTCGTAAAAATAATTTTGATATATGTATATATATTATATATATATATATATATATATATATATACTATATATATATATATATATATATATATATATATATATATATATATATATATATATATATATATATATATATATTATATATATATATATATATATATATATATATAAATATATATATATATATATATATATATATATATATACTAACTATATATAACTATATATATATATATATATATATATATATATATATATATAATAACAACAATATATATATATATATAATAACATATATATATATAATATATATATATATATATATATGAAGGTGAACTGATCCGTTGTTCACACTCCGTTATAACGGAACTAGTTTTTTGAGTAACAGAGTAACGGACTCGTTACTTTCTCTTTCATGTAACGCTCCGAATAAGTTCCGTTATTTTTTTCTCACCGTTACTTTTAGAGTCCGTTACATTTTGCTGGACTTTCTTTGAATGTTGATAATGACCACCCCGATCAAGCTAAAAGCTCCTTTTTATTATATATATATATATATATCACATATATATATATATATATATATACATATATACATATATATACACTGCTGCCTCTGCACTATATATATATGCTGCTACACCTTATATATACCTCTGCTCTCTCACCACTGTATACTATACTCTGCTATAAAAACAAGAATTTGAATAGAATAATGAATAGGGATGGTGCTTTCGTAACCGATCTGATGAGATGAATGTAACTAGAGTGTGGTGGGAGCACTTTGAAAATCTGCATAACATTGGCAGTATGGAAGGGTGATAGTGAATGTGTGTGTTTGATGGTGCAAGGAATGAGGTATTTTGGACATCAGAGGTCATTAGTTAAGGAGGATGTAATGTGTAGAGCGAGAAAGTTGAAGAATGATAAATCTGCAGGTATAGATGAAATTACCGGTGAAATGATCAAGAGCGGAGGCGAGATGGCGATTGATTGGATTTGGAAGTTGTGTAACAAGAGAAATGTTTATGGAGGGTATAGTTCCAGGGATTGGAGGAGAGCAGTAATATATTACTTCTTATATAAGGATTAAATGTGAGATAAAGACTAATGAGAAGATTATAAAGTGATTTTATTAAGTGTAATTAGGGGAAGATATGTACTATATTTTAATCGAGAAAAGAATGTGTCGAGTGACTGAAGGACTGATTGCGAAGAACAAGGTGGCTTTAAAAGTGGTAGAGGATGTGTGAATCAAATCTTTACATTGAAAAAAATGATTGAGAAAATGCGAGGAGAAGAATGAATTGTATTTAGGTTTTAGATATTTGCAAACAGGCGTATGAAAAGATTAATACGGAAGCTCTATGGCAGGTGTTATTGATATATGGTGTTGGTGGTAAACTTCTATGAATGGAATTAAAAGTATATATATATGACGATAGATAAAGCGTGTGTAAGAATACATGGAGTTGAAAGTGATTGTTTTAAAATTAATAGCGGAGGGAAGCAGGGATGTGCTATGTCTTCTTCGTTATTCAACTTGTATATGGATGGGGTTATGAAAGAATTAGAGGTGGGATGGCAGGGGATGGTGTTAGAATCAGGGTTGTGTAGTCGTTTCAAAATTTTCCGACTCCACCCTCTTCAAAATTAACGACTCCAACTCCGACACCGACTCCACTCTCTTCAAAATTACCGACTCCCGGACTCCGCCTCCACAATCTCGGTTAGAATGAAGGAGAATGGAAGAGAGTGGAGGATGCCCTACCTATTATATGCGGATGATTTGGTTTTGTGTGGCGAATCTGAGAGAGTTTGAGAGGATTGGTAGAGAGGTTTGGCAGGGTGTGTAAAAGGAGATGTTTGAAAGTAAACGAAGATAAGAGTAAGGTTATGGTTGTGAGTGAAGACAGTCCTCGGTGTGAAGTTATGCTAGATGGTGAGCAGCTGGAACAAATGTCTGGGTTTAAATATTTAGTATATATGTTGGATGCAATGGGAACGGATGATGCAGAGTGTAGTAAGAAAGTTGTGAATGGCAGGAAGGTGGCTGGTGCAATTAAATCGTTGGTGGATGTAAAGGGACTAAGTCTTGAGTGCGCTAGGGTCTTAAATGAGGGTATGTTTTTTAATAATAATAATAATGTTGAAAATTTAATATACACAGACCAATAAATTGCCTAAGATACAGCGTAATTAATGTCATATTGAAAAGCTAAAAATAACGTAACGGAGTAACGGCACTTCGTTACTTTTCCTTTACCAAAGAAACGGAATAACGATAACGCAACTACTTTTTGTAACGGAGTAACGATAACGGAACTACTTTTTTGAGTAACGATTGCTTACACACCTCTGTATACATATATATATATATATATATATATATATATATATATATATATATATATATATATATATATATATATATATATATATATATATATATATATATATATATATACTATTTACTATATATATATACTATATATATATATATATATATATATATATATATATAAATTTGTAGTCACTATTTATTTTGCACACTTTGCACTATTTAGTTACAACGGGATGCGTGATATATATATATATATATATATATATATATATATATATATATATATATATATATATATATATATATATATATATATATATATATATATATATATATATATATATATATATATATTTTTTTTTTTATATATATACAGAGATATATCTATATATACATATATAACCTACACTGCGCTAATATATATATATATATATATATATATATATATATATATATAACATATATATATATATATATATGCTGCTATATATATATATATATATAGCCAACCCTTATATATAATATATATATATATATATATATATATATATATATATATATATATATATATACAATATATGTATATACAATTTATTTGTGTTTATAATTTTTAAAAAAAAATTATAAAAATATTTTTATTCTACAGGAAATTATAAATTAAAATGTATTACCCAATTTAGTTGCTATAGACATTTTTCCTGCTATTAAAAATTAATAAAACACTTTTAGGATTCCCTTAAATCATAACAAAAGATACGTAAAGTTTTAAAAAAATCTTTGAAATTATATCTATGAAGAGATATGTAGCGTCAAATCCATACTTTTTTATTCTTCACATAAGCCGTTTTCGATTTTACTTTGTGCTTACGAAACGTAAATGCTCGAGTTTGCGTGCGTTTTTGTCATTTTTAGCGCAAATTTAGAAAAATGCTCACCAAACAAGGAATTTTCTAAATTCTGTAAAGTTGCTATTTCCCGTTCTTGCCGAATTTAGGACGTGCTTATGAAAAATATAAACAAGCAAGATGGCGGCGTCAGTTTGGTTTGATGAATCAATAAAATTAGCTTTAAATCTAATTTCTTCCGAATTGTAAAACTCCATCACAATAGTTGATCAATTATTTATAGCACAAACCATTTATTTTTTTTTATCTCTGTTTATTCCAAAACCACGTGGTCCATTACAACATCTGATAGTAAATGTTTGCAAACAATTGTTAGTTTATGCACGAAATTCGTCCTAAAACTGGGTGAGCATTTCTTATCGAGCGTAACTAATGACAAAAATATCAGCTGAAAATTATTCTTTCATCATCTTGCTTAAAATAAAATACCGTTAGTTCTTTTTAAAACAATTTTAAAGTTTGATTTTATTATAGAAGATATTTGTTATAAAACGTCACAAATGTATACAAATTTAATTTTTATAAGTGATTTAAATGGTTGGGTAAACTAATGTAGTTGAAAGTTAAATTTCTTAAAAACAAAATTAATATATAGTAAAAAAATTTTTTTAATGTTTTTTGTAATGTTTAATTTAAAAAATTATATGGATATTTAATATTTCTGTATACCTGATTACATATTTAATTTCATGTTCTAAATATTGTAAACCACATGATACTTTTCTCTTGAAAACGGATAAAAATAACCTTTATCTTTAAAATAATATAATAAAATTAAACAACATCCGAAAGAATCAATTGACATGTTTTTCCGTTAATATGAATAACTGTTATTTGATTTCCAAATAAAATAAAAAACTTTTGTTATATTATTCGAAGGCTTTTCCAAGTAATTAATATACAAAATGTTAAAGTTTCCCTTTCCACGCAAACATCTCTTTATTTAAATAACAACAAAGATAGAAAAGATGGAGTATCACCTATGCTAATATTAATATATAAAGATTTATATATATATATATATATATATATATATATATATATATATATATATATATATATATATATATATATATATATATATATATATATTTCACTATATATCTCTCTATATAAATATATATATATATAAATAAATAAAAAAATATATATATATATATATATATATATATATATATATATATATATATATATATATATATATATATATATATATATATATATATATATATATATATATATATATAAATATATATATATATATATATATATATATATATAAAGGTGGGCTTAACGCGTTAAAGCGGCGTTAATCAGGTAACTAACTCGTTAATTTTTTTTTTAACTTTTACCGCTTTCGTTAATTTCGAAAAGAAGTAACGTACTATTAACGAGTTACATTTGTGAATTAACGTTAACGAGTTAAAATTTTTCCTGTCCGGAAAACCGTTACCCACTTACGAGTTTATAAAATACTTTTTATCAGATTTTCAATTGTATTAGATTCGATTTCGATAAAAGATAAACTTTTTCTTTATAAAATTTCCTAAACGCTCCTCTTAATAGCTCAAAATATGTTTATTCTTACACGGTCATTATCCCGTTTAGTAATGTTTAACATGTTTTTCTTATGCTGTATTCTCATTTCTTAATGGTTCGCTGAAGACAAAAAGATAGTAACAGTTGCCCGTTTCAATGAGTCTATTAACTTCTTTCGCTGTTACTTGAACTGTTTCTTTGTGACTAGGGAAAAATGTAAGAAGTGGTGGCCCACTGCTGCCTGTAATCTATAAAAACATACATATCTTTGTATCAAAATCATATATATATATATATATATATATATATATATATTGGTTATTGTTATTATATACATATGTTATTATTATTATTATATATGTAAAGATATATATATATATTGTTACATATTGGTAAGAAAGGTTATATATATATATATAGCTATATTATATATATATATATATATTATTATTATGTTATTATATTTATATTACATATATATTATATACAGTTGCTATATATATATATATATTATAGATATATATATGTTATTATATACATATATACATATACATATATATATATACATATATAGAAGATATATATACATGAAGAAAACATACATATATTACGCTGATATTATATTTATACATATTATGATATATTATATATATATATTATTATATTATTATTATGTTATTATATATATATATAGCATATATATATATATATACAAGCAGGCATATATATATATATATATATATATATATGCATAGGTAAGATGAGGGGGTGCACTTTCCCCCTCCGCAATCTTATGAAAATAAAAACTGATCCTTCTGTCGTTTGCCAGACGACGTTTTTAAGGGTTTATTATTAGAAAAACTGAAATGAGCAATTACTAATTATTAACGTATTATAAACTTTACATTTTTTTATAGTTTTATCAGTGTTTCGCTTTCATATTGCCTGGTAAGTCAACTACAACTAGCTGTGTGTTTCTTTATACAGCTAGCTTCTTCTGACAGTATTATAGCATTTGGCAGCTGATAAAGCTGCTAAATATATATATAAAGAGTATATAAAGATATAT
>JABUQX010141294.1:12500-17705 GCA_015478945.1 Trachelipus rathkii
TCTGTTCTGACTTCCTGGAACTTTTTTTTAGAGTTAACACCACCGCTCATGTGTAGAGCCCTATGCAAGGAGGAGGAGGTGTGCTCATTTTTACGCCCGAGTATGGCGAAGTTAGCCAGTTTGTTTTATTCCCAAGAAAGAAAAAAGAACTGAATAATTTCTACGCTATTTAATTACTTAAAGGAGACGGAATCATTTCATTCTCATTTGTTTGAATATTCTTACATCAAAGAACTAGCAGCACAAAATGTTGGGAAATAGATAAACTTTCCTTTTTTAAAAATTTCTCTAAGATTATTTAACACCCTTAAAACCTAAAAACTCTAGTTTCCGATTGACTTCCACCATTTTTTTCATGGGTTTTCCAACCCACAGATTGACATTCGACTTCTTTGCGATTTGCATTGATTTTTATTTTTATAACTTTACTTTTAGAAGGGTTAATTTTAAATATTATCCCTTGGCACACTCTTCCAATCTCAGACACCAAATTACGCAGTTTTTCTTTCAAATCAGCGATCAAAACTATCTTCACCAAATAGCAGAACGTTGATCTTACAATTACCCTTATGTAGATACAAATCTGATCCTTTCTCAATTTTATTCATAATCCTACATACACTATTAAAAGGATTTCAAATAACTAAAAGGACAGTAGTAGTTGGGTTGGCGGCTCACTATCACATATTTGCTAGGAATGCTTATACATGCCTTAAACCTGGTCGTGACCTCTGTAAGCGACCTTTCATCTTTCGGCGAAATTTTATGAATCGTCCAGGTACATGGAATTATAGAGAAATAAACGGCGAGGAGAAGAGGAGAGAGTTGATGGATGTATTTAGAATGGATAAATTATATTTTATTGCTGTAACTGAAACAAAGATAAAAGGATGCGGTGAAACCATGTGGTGTGGGGTGAAATGTGTGTGTGTGCTGGAATGGAGAGAAATGAGAGGGAGAGAGAAGAAGTCGCTATTCTGATGAGTGACTTGTGGCATAAAGCTATGGTGGGTTTTATTTGTGGGAATACTAGAATACTAATGATAAAATTTAAGCTTGAGAAGGTCAATGTATGTGTGGTTGTAACATATGGTTCATCTGAGGGTGGTATTGAGAAGAGTGTGACTTTATGAGATATGATGTTTTGGACGGGGTGAGTAGGGGTTTCAGATTGATTGTGCTAGGCGACTTGAATGGTTGGATTGGTGATTGAAAAAGGAATGGTGTAGCAGGTGCCTTTGGGGTTGCTTAAGAAAATGAGAATGGTAAGAAGGTGATTTATTTCTGTGAGAAGAGAGGTATGTGTGTGTGTGCAAGTAATACATTTTTCGAGCACAAGAGTGTTCAGAAGTACAGTAGAATTGGCTTAGGAAAGATGGTATAGTAATGAAAAGTATGATAGATTTTATTATATTGATGAAGAAGGAAATGCTTAAGTATGTGATAGATATTAAATCATTGAAGGGGTTGAGGGCGGGAATATCAGATCATTATGTTGTTTTATGTAAGATCAAGTTAGTGGGGCATGGATGGAAAGGGAAGAGATAATAAAGTGATGAGAATTAAGAGCGAGGAGTTAAGTGAACAAGGTTATAAGGAAAAGCATGTAAGAGCACTTGCAAATAAATCAGTTGAATGTGAACAAGATGAAACTGCACAAATCTGGACGTAAATGAAGGAAGCTTTGTTAGTAGTACAAGAAAAGTATGTCGGTGTGCTAAAATAAGATATAAGAATGCCAATAGTAAGTGGTGGAATGAAGAGTTGGTGTAAGAGATTAAAAGTAAAAGAGAGGAGACTTTGAATGTGCTAAAAGCCAATGAAGAGGTTTCGTGAGAAAGATGTATGAATATATATAAGGAGGAAAAAAGAAAGACTAAAAGTTGCATAAGTAGGAGGAAAAAAAGAGGTTAATGAACAATTTGGAAGGAGGATGAATGGGGACTTACAAGGGAATAGGAAGCTCTTCTGGAAGGAAGTATACGAAAAGTTAAGAAAGTGACTAATGGGAATCTTCATAGAATAAGGAATAGGGTTGGTACTTTCATGACTGATAAAATGTGTGTAAGGAGTGTGTGTGGAGGGAACACTTTAATAACCTGCCTAACAATGGCAGAGATGAAGGGGTGATAGTGAATATGTTTGTGGGTTTGATGGTGTAAGAAGAAATATTTATTTTGTTGATGAAGTAATAAATACTGATGAGGTAGGTAATAGGAAGTGAGAAAGTTGAAGAATGGAAAATCAACAGATATGGAAAGAGTATATGCTGGTATTTTGGTTGGAAGAGTGCGTCGAGTGACTGAGATATTGATTGGCGAAGGAAAAAAAATGCATTTAAAAGTTGTGGAGGATTTGTAGATCAAATTTTCACATTGAAACAAATGAGTTAGGAAATAAGTCAGAAAAATAAATTGTATTTGGGTTTAATGGACTTGCAAATGGTGTATGACAGGATCAGGGTTGGTGATTTTTTTGATTATTTTTAGAAAAAAAAAATTTTTTGATTTTTTTGATTTTTTCATAATTATATAGTTTTATTTTAATTTTTTATTTCTATTGAAGTTAAATCACTTAAATATACAAAAAATAAGAAAAAAATATAAAAAAAAAACAAAACAAAAAAATCAAAAAATCAAAATAATAAAAAAAAATCATGATTTTTTAAATAAAAAAATCAAGTAAAAAAATCAGTGGATTTTTTTCATTTGATTTTTTACGTGCCATCCCTGGACAGGATTGATAGGGGTGTTCTGTGGCAGGTGTTACTTTGAATGGTAAGTCTTTGAATGGAATCTGAAGTCTGTATGTCTATAGTGAAACCTACTTATGAAAAATGGAGTGGAAAGTGAATGGTTTAATATTAATAGAGGAGTAAGGCAAGAATGTGCTATGTCTTCATGGCTATTTAATTTGCATATAGATGAGGTGATAAAAGAAATAGAAGTAGGGGTGGCAAGGAAGGTGTTAGACTGATGGAGAATGGATGAGAGTGTAGAGTGCCCTGTTTACTGTATGCTGATGATTTGGTTTTATGTTGAGAATTTTAAGAAGGTTTTAAGAAGATTTTAAGAACATTGGTAGAGGGGCTTGGCAAGGTTTGTAAAACGAGAGGTTTGAAAGTCAAAGTAACTAAGAGTACGGTGATGGTAGTGGGTGAGCAGAGTCCGCGGTATGAAGTCATTTAGGCTATATGTTGAATAGCGGATGTGAATGCGGATGTCTAAATTTCAATTATATATATATATATATATATATATATATATATATATATATATATATATATATATATATATATATATATATATATATATATATATATATATATATATATATATATATATATATATATATATATATATATAATATTAAGTAAGAAACATAGTTTTGAAATAAAAAATTAAATAATTTTATTCGATACTTTTATATAATAATAATTCTGGTCAGAAAAGTATGAATTCAATGCCGAAATTGAGCCATTCGAAGAAGAATTTCTTTGCATGGGTGATTGGAGCCGAGTACCTCTTTTTCTAGTTTTCTCTTCTCTTTTAGGATATGAAATTCAATGGTGTAATTTGCTCATAATGAAGATTTTCTTCGTGCATGGTGCCATGTGTTGCTAGTAAGCAATATATGCCGGTCACAAGCACGGATAAAAGAGAAAGATTGCCACGACAGGCCTAGCAAGCCGGTGGTGTAAAACAATCTTCGCTAGAGAAACTCCACAACCAACCTCGGATCATGCTCGAAACTTTAGAAATTGAACTCGGAAAAGAAACTGAAATATGAATATGAAAACTCACAAAATTAGATTGCAACAACAAACATTGCAACATATCGAGATAAGGAGGAGGAGATAAAAGAGCTAATGAGAGACCTACGGGTAGATGTCTTGGGGAGGCCTGATTCAAGACATTGGTGAAGGGATGGAAGAAGAGAGATATAGAGGGAGGATACACTCTGATGTACTGCCGAACAGAAGAGAAAGGAAGAAAAGACGGAGTTGCCATCATAGTAGGACCGAGACTGACGCAATACATTCAAGACGTTCGAATGGTAATGAAAGATTGATGAAATGCACACTGAATGTAGGTGGAATAAAGAACCATATTTATCAAGTGTATGCCCATAAGCAAGGTTGTAGTGAGGAGGAAAAGGAGCAATTATTAAACCTACTAAAGGAGAGGTACAGTAATACGGTGGAGGATACTAGCTTGTTGAAAGATTTTAATGGAAGGGTAGGGAGAAACGAGAAGGAATAGAGAAAACTCTGGGACCTTTTGGTGAAGATATCAAAAACACTGAGGTGAAAAAACTGATTGTTTTTTGTGTTAGAAATGGTTTGAAGATAATGAATGGATTTTACTATGGTAGGGAAGAGCATAAATTTACAAGATATAGATGGAATAAACAGACTGGTAAGTTTGATCAAAAATCAATAATAGATTACATCATAAGTTCTGACAAGAGAATAATAAATAATGTAAAGGCAATTCCGGGTGTGGGATTGGATGCTAACCACAGACTACTATTAGCAAATTTGAAAGTCAAGAAGTTAAGACCACCCAAGAGCAAAAAGAGAAGAGTAATTAAAACTAAAGAATTGCAAGATGAGGAGAAAAAGATTGACCATCAGAGTAGACTAACGGAGAAACTGGAGTCGAGCGGAAGAGGAGACAGTAAACTGGGAGAGTTTGAAGGAGATAATTAAAAAGGAAACGAAGGAGGAGCTGGGAATGAAATGAATTGAAATAAATAGGAAGAGAGACACAATATAGTGGACAGAAAATGTCAGAGTTGGTGTAAAAAATAAAACCCAGAAGTTGAGAAGTTTGTTAAGAAGAAGAACTGTTGAAAGTAGAAATGAATATGTAAAAGCAAGAAATGAAGAAAAGCAAGCAATGGACAGAGCGAAGGGAGAAATATGGGAAGAGCTGGAACTTGGAAGGTAGACTGATTGAGAATCTGAGTGACCGAAAGAGTTTACTGTTTGGATTGACAAAATCGTAACGAAAAGGCAAGGCAAGGCAAAGCAATACAACATCAAAGAGAGAGAGAGAGGGAGATGAGAGAGAGAGAGAGAGAGGAGAGAGAGAGAAGAGAGAGAGAAGAAGAGAGAGAGAGAGAGAGAGAGAGAGAGAGAGAGAGAGAGAGAGAGAGAAGAGAGAGAAGAGAGAGAGAGAGAGAGAGAGAGAGAGAGAGAGA
>JABUQX010141295.1:0-7500 GCA_015478945.1 Trachelipus rathkii
CGATTTCTCTTCTAAATACTTATTAATAATAAAACCAAGACTGTATTTCGTTAATTTAGTATTTTCCATTGTACCGTTTGATAATATAAATTTTATCTCATCTTCGTTGATTTCGTAATCTCTTCTACAAAAATTTATCATCAAGCTTTTATTATAGTTGATTTTTAAACAAAGCTTAGTCCCTATTCTCTCACTATTATTCAATAAAACCTGCAATCCCTTAACCGATGGAGACAGTAGAACTAAATCGACCGCATACATAACAATATTAGAGACATAAAATTCCAGTTTGGTTCCGGCATTACAATCCTAAATTTAATCTATTCATTCATTAATATATAAGCAAAATATTAGAGGAGATACCTTGCCACCCTGTGTCACACCATTCTTAGCCTGCTAAAATTTAGATAGATAGATAGATAGATAGATAGATAGATAGATAGATAGATAGATAGATAGATAGATAGATAGATAGATATATAGATAAAATTTTATTAAATAAATAATAAGCAGTTTCTAAAAGTAGTCTTTAAAATGTCGACACAAATTGGTTGATGAACTAATAAAGAGAAGTTAAAACAAGAGATAAGTATAAGAGTATCGTTTGCAAAACTTTCACATTTATATTGTCAATCTCTTGACGGATAAAGGAATGAATAGATGTAGAACAAATAACGTGAAACTAACTAGCATTATATCTTGCCCAGAGAAACTGTGCGAAATACCATCTTTAATTGTGATTATATATATATATATATATATATATATATATATTATACTGCTATATATATATATATAACAAATATATATATATATACTCTGTATAACAACTCCCAACAACAACCCAATATATATGCTGCTGCTCTGCTGCTCTTGCTGCCCTTACTGCCGCTGCTGTATATAACTTATATATATATGTATATCTTATATATGCTCACTTACTTTCTTAACAACAACACCTTATATATATGCTGCTGCTACTATACTGCTTAAACATATATATATATATATATATATATATATATATATATATATATATATCAGGGTTGGAAAAAATCGGGGTTGGACCAAAAAAAACAGCAGCGTTTTTTATTTTATTGGGCTTTTTTAAAATTTCTATTTTTAGGAAAATATAAAATGATCAATAATTAATTGAATGTTTTTTGTAATATATATATATATATATATATATATATATATATATATATATATATATATATATATTTTTCTATGTACTATATATATATATATATATATATATATATATATATATATATATATATATATATATATATATATATATATATATATATATATATATATATATATTTATATGCTATATATACTAATATAACTTAACCTTATATATATGTATATACGCATATATATATCTTATATATATTCGATAATTTTCTATGGGATTATCGTAGCTATTCTGCTCGATTATTTATAATTGTAAGGATATATAAATATCTAAGACAAATTAGACAACCAAATAGTTAGTAATGTGTGAAATAAAATTGGGAAATGTGATTCATTCACTGAATTAATTCAATCAATGTTACAAATTAGTTTTATATACATTTTATTGCATACTATATTAATTTATAAAATAATTGAACTTTAAAAAGGCTATAATACAAAGTATATAAAACAGTGCAAGCTTAGTGATAATTGAACAATTTATTCATTTTTAATAATGGAATTAGATATATCTTCAGGTCAATTTCGCACACATACATTCATTTCGTAATTTTGTATTAAATATTAATGTAATTATTTTTATTCTCATTTATTCGAAATATTTAAAAGTATATACTGCAGAAATTTTACTTAATGTAGAAATGTAACTAGGCTCACTAATAATGAAACATAATATAGTTATATTATTGCAAATTAGTAATTTTTAAAAATATCTCTCAAATTGTTGAAAATAATAGCTAAAAATTTAAAAAAAAAAAAAAAAAAAAAAAAACACTTGCAGCTGTTTTTTTAGGTGGGTCTTTTTTGGGGGGGTTTAGGGCGGGTTTTTTAATGCCAACCCTGATATATACGCAGCTGACACCACCGCTTAAGGGTAGAGCCCTAATCAAAGAGGGGATGTACTCGATTTTACGTCTGAGTAGGACGTCAGCGTAGAACGAGCCGAAGCCTATGAGAGAATAATTCAGAATCTGCCACCCGATCATTTATAAGCCTAGTTCTCTCACTTAGTTGGGCGAGTGCTTTTCCACTGAGCTATGTATATAGCTAAATAAGTATGCTTCCTCAATGATATTGTCAGTGTCCAAAAGTATTTTGTTTAAAGTAAATTGTGAAAGTAGTGAAGTAAGTGTAGTTTTGAAATACCCTCGGATAAGCTGTTTCTTTCGAAGAGGAAAAAATTGTCAAAATTTGAATATTTCTTGTAGTAGAAATCCAAACTTTATAGCTAATACCGGTTTTTCTTTATAACTAATACCGGGGTTTCTTTATAACTAATACCGGTTTCTCTTCAAAACTTATACCGGCTTTCCTTTGTAATTAATACCAGTTTTTCTTTATAAAAGAAGCTATAGGAGTATTTACACATAAAATTTTTTTATATAAAAATCCATATTTCTATCACTCATTGACACAATCATGAATTATTATTTCGCAAATTAATTTAGTTTGACCTGATATTATTCCTTTAAAACTTTATGTAAATTGCCAATGAAAATTCTTAAATTAGATTTTAATCTTTAATTAACGAAACTTCTTAATTTAATATTAATAAATAACTAAAATTGGAAGGAACTACTTCACATCGCGTGGAAAATATTGATTCGCGGTCGAATGATTTAATTTTAATCAAACTGCTTCATAAAATATACTTTACATCGCATATGATATACTTTACATCGAAACGCAATGCTATTAAATTGTTTGTGTCAAAGTCTGTATTGTTTAAAATAGTTACCCATAAGAACTTTTATTTTATTTTCCTTTTTTAATATTTTATAATAATTTTATATTTAGTAATGAGAAAAAGTATAAGTAAAATATTTTATATTATATCATATTAATATTTTTTTTTTCAACTTCGCTTTATATTAAAGTTATTTTTAATTACTATGTAATTAAACTAAAAAAAGTGCTGTTTTGTTAGTGTGGCAATATTGGTGTAATAATACCAAGGCCGTTTATAATATATATATATATATATATATATATATATATATATATATATATATATATATATATATCATATATATCACAATATATATATATAAATATATAAATATATATATATATATATAATATATATATGTAACTTTCATTTATAACTTTGTAAAAATTTAAATTTATGTTCGTACTTATACTAAGATTTGCGCGAGCAAAATTTTAGCATAAGTCAAAATGAAATGATATATAAACCCTTCCTGTTGATATACTCTTCAGTCAGATACACGAGTCAGTCAGATACAGATCCAGGTAAACTTAACAATAAGAATCAGAAGAAATAAATTCACTAAAGATACTCTCTCCACCGGCTTAAAGAGATAAATTTCAAGGAAAAAGGCTGCGACTTGAATTTCGATCACAAATATTTCGCTAAACGAAGAGTCAGAGGCAATTGTGGAAAACGCGCTGGAAAAGGCTGTGACTACCAATTCGCCTACGAAGAGAGAGTATCTCAACAGAAGAGACTTTTGTTACTTTTATACTTTCATTGCATATTTTACTTATGTTGAATAAAAACATCATTTCAAATATGGATTTCTAAATTACCATCCTCTTATATAGGGTGCTTGCTCATAAAATAAGCCACCAATTTAGCAAGTCGTTCCCTATATAATTGGTGAGCCCGGAGAAGAACACCCAGAACTTCAATCAATACCTTCTGATTACTAAAGAAAAACACAAAAAAAATGAAGAAAAGAAAAAACTACAATATACTAAAAATCCCAATCAGAACACTCGGAGAAAATGACTCAAGCAAACAACTTCAATTTTCATTTTATTTTTGGATTATGGTCTTCATCTTTTCACAACTATCACAGTTCGAGGATTCATCGCTCGCTAGACTTAGCAAACTTCCTTTACGGTATGGATTTCTTTCATCATTCAAGTTTGGATTATGGGCAGAAACTCATTTTTGGATTCCACTACGAACTCTGATTCCTTTTCGAATTCTAAATGGTTCTGTGACCTCTCCCTTTTATGTATAAAAAAAATTTTCAAATAAAGGACTTAACGAAATTTCAAGCAACTTCGCCTCTACATATGTAACTTCCTTTACGGTATGGATTTCTTTTCATCATTCCAGAAGTTTGGATTATGGGCAGAAACTCATTTTGGATTCCACTACGAACTCTGATTCCCTTTTCGAATTCTAAATGGTTCTGTGACCCCTCCCTTTTATGTATGAAGAAATTTTTCAAATAAAGGACCTAAATTTCAAGCAACGTCGCCTCTACATATGTCAAGTAATGTTTCTCTCGTTACAGCTTTGAAAACCATTTACGTGCGCATTGATCAAATCATGGATACATTAAAACGTCTTATATTGGACCTTTCCTTGGATTCAACGGTTCGTTCGATGTGGCCAATTTAACTTGTGAATAATTCAATTATTTTATATCATAATTATGTATAAACATTTTTTGTATTTTTATGCATTTAAATGTTTGTATGTTTGTTTATATCTAACGGATATAACCAAATATGCTCGTGTTTAAATGCACCTTTTATTTTCTGTATATATAACATTGTATTTTATGTATTCAAATATTTGTATATATGTTTAGATCTTCGGATGTAAACAGTTATGCTCGTATTTGAATATTTACATTTCTTGTATACTATTTTTGCCTTCAAATATAATTAGATATGTTTGCATTTGAAAGCATAACTTTATGTATTTTAGTTATTATTTTTACCTCATTGACATGTTTTATATGTTTGTGTGCATTGTTAAATGCCCACAAATATGTATACATTTGAATGAAGGTTAATTTTATATCTTATATAATTATTATAACATACTTTCCCACTCCGTGTTTAGCGCGGGAGTAATGCTGCTCCGTTATAACTTTGTATAAATTTTAATTTATGTTCGTACTTAGCTAAGATTTGCGCGAGCAAAATTTTAGCATAAGTCAAAATGAAATGATATATAAACCCTTCCTGTTGATATACTCTTCAGTCAGATACACGAGTCAGTCAGATACAGATCAAGATAAACTTAACAATAAGAATCAGAAGAAATAAATTCACTAAAGATACTCTCTCCAGAAGTCCTCGGCAAGAGATAAATTTCAAAGAAAAGGCTGCGGCAATTTCGATCTAAATATTTCCTTAAACAAAAAGAGTCGGAGCAATTGTGGAAAACGCTAGAAAAGGCTGTGACTACCAATTCGCCTACGAAGGTATCTCAACAGAAGAGACTTTTGTTACTTTTATACTTTAATTGCATATTTACTTATGTTGAATAAAAAACATCATTTCAAATATGGATCTTTAAATAACCATCATCTTATATAGGGTGCTTGCTCACAAAAGAAGCCGCCAACTTAGCAAGTAATTACCCTATATATATATATATATATATATATATATATATATATATATATATATATATATATATATATATATATATATATATATATATATATATATATATATATATATTATATATATAAATATATATATATATAGTAGTATTGGTGCCATTTGGGATCCAGCAGCTTTTTCTCAAAAAGTATAAGAGATATAGGTCTGAAACTTGGAATATAATCTATGTATGGGTTAAGCTCGAAACAGGCGAAATTTCAAGTCGGTAGGATGTATATAGGGGGTACCTCCCTGAGAGCGAAGGTGAAATATAACGCTACGCCCTTGTTGCGTCTTCCTTTTCTGAGTAAAGATTAGGCTTAACGATTTCCAATCGAACAGGTGAGTCACAGGCGAGTTTTGGTGACCGTAGGTCACCCCTAAGGGGGTGTTGCCCCCTTAGCGCCAAGGTCAAATTCGTCCTGAAAACCATGTTAGGCTTAACGTATCGGGCTAAAATTTGGATGTGAGTTATATGATGACGTAATCTCGTCGGAGACGAGATTACGTTCCTCTGCGTCCCCCCGTAAGGGGGGACGCTGCCCCCTCTAAAAATTAAAATGATCGTAGAAGACTGAAACTCAGAGAAAGGTTGAAGGAGACGGAGTCGGAGTTGGGTTCGGTTTCGGAGTCCAGGGACCCCACCGGAGGGGGGGGGTCCCTTCTTTGAAAATAGAAGAAGAAATGCATGGAATGCAAAACAGAGGAAGAAGAAAGGAAGAAGAAGAAAGGAAGAAGAAGAAGAAAGGAAGAAGGGAAAGGAGGAAAGGAGGAAGGAAGAAGAATGAGGAAGAAGGAGGCTGAGAAGGATTCAGTATCGACACCGGTGCTAGAGCCGGTGCGGTGCCTAGTTAATAAATATTTGTGTAATGATACAATATTGGTGTCTTTATATATGTTATTGGGTCTGTAGATTTCGAAAATAATGGTTTCAGAACCATAAAAATAAAAAATTAAAAAATAAATAAATAAATAAATAAAATTTCTTATTCTTTTTGTTTATAACTTACAAATTTACGTTTTTACATACCCTAAAGCAGTAAATCAGTAAATCAAACCACCATCCAACCACCCTCCTGTCCATCCTTGATCTATTGATCTATTGATCTATTGATTCAGGTCAAATTTTTTACTAAAATTGTCATGTTTTACATACCCTAAATCAGTAAATCAGTAAATCAAACCACCCTCCTGTCCATCCTTGATCTATTGATCTATTGATTCAAGTCACATTTCGAGTATCATTTTGGATAAAGATAACATAAAATCAAGTTCTTTATACACTGATCAGCGAATATATGCTAACGTAACAAAGTTTTCACATTAATAAAGCTTACTTAGCATCATCTGAACTATGAATATAATACACAACGACAAACCTGACATGCCTTAAACATGAATAAACTGTTAACGTTAACAAAGTTCCACACTTAACAACAGTAAAGTAACTAACATAGCATACAAAGACGTAACCTACTTACACTTTTTCTAACATATCACTGATATTTTTACATTAACATAGTAACATTTAACAAAAATTTATCACAACCGATGTGTAGGAGGTATCATACAGATCAATGAAGTATATGCTAACATGTTTCAAATTTTTCACATCAATAAGCTATGTACAGAACTAAATGTGTACAACGACAAACCTAACATACCTTATACACAATATGTCATATCAATAGTTCCACTTGTAATAGGAAAGTAGCTTAACATGGAATGCAAAAAACAATAACCTATTCACTGCTGTGAACATATCAATATATAATGTAATTTATATTAACATGGTAATATTTAGCTAAAATTTATCACAACATTGGTTTAATTATCATATGATCTTAGTATATCTTTCAGTAAGTTTCCATCAATAAAACTAACATGGCGTAACATGAACTATGAAATAATACACAACGACAA
>JABUQX010141296.1:0-7500 GCA_015478945.1 Trachelipus rathkii
TTGAACATTATTATATTTTAAAAAAGATGTTACATAATGATTACTAAACATAAAATCTAAGGAAATATACAACATTATTTTTATTCTTATACACAGCTATCCAATGTCCACTGCTCGAAACATCCCTAGGAGAAGTGTTGAAGGTAAGACCAGAGTCGGTATCCAATTTCACAGAACCGAGTTCATTACAGGCGAATACCCCTAAAAATCTTCTTTCGTTTCCGAAAGCGTTTAATATTTCTTCTTCATTCATCATTAATAATTCAAGATTATATTTCGTACTCTGTCAATCTCGATGATTTGAGGATGTTCCAGAAACACCAGAACTGAGATTAAGGATATCAAACTTTGTGCAAATTTGAGACAACCCTAATGTTCCTTTTCTTAGGATATTGAGATGATAAGCATTACAAGCTGAAAGATCAGCAGTGAGATCGTATGCTTATAAATTACTGTTTTCAGCATAGGTCTTGAGATCGACACCTGTACCGTTATCACTGCAAGAGACAGTATTAGCAAATAAATCGTAAAAAGGACACGAACATTGAGAATGTGAGTCTTCATATATCATCTCATAATCACGACCGTATGGTTGACCATTCACGTGTAAACTGATACCTCTAAGTCCTAAATGGGTAAACTTAAAGGCTGACTTTCCATAGTTTCCAGAATAAGCATCGTGTTCTACAATTCTTATTATTACCTTCTGAGGTAAGCTACCATTGACGATGTTAGGTATATTAATACTCGATAATCCTTGGGTAAAGTTAAAAATTTTAGTCCCAATTTTCTTGATTGGATATTTTGCTGTATCGGTCAAAAGAGATTTCTCTATTTCCATATGTTTAATAGGAGATAATTTCACTTTACGTATATAAAGATAAGCATCCAGTAATTTAAAGATAGGCTTTGGTGCAGTAGTTGTGGCTAGAGCAGCGCTTTTAACATTAAGAGCAAATTCAGGTGTAGATCTAGTTAACCTGATGCAGGTGTCCACTGATGGTAGAATAAGTCTTTCTTGAGAGAATATATCACCGTTTACAAGTCCATAATATTCATACGTGTTATTTTTAGACTTAGCAGCGTTGGTTCTATGTTTCTCTACATCTTTTAAATTGTAATATCCACTTGATTGCAGATGAGACTCCTTCGCATCTTGAGAATAATTTAGTAAAGTTTCAATATAACTTCGATTAGGGTAACTTGCAGCTGATGCTCCTAGAGATGTTTCATTTAAAAACACCTCAAATTGATTAAAAAACGTATACAGGAAATTTGTCTCGGTAGATACTATGTGATCGGTTCCTGTGAGATCTGAACCATGTTCGTTTACTAACTTAGTCTTCAGTAATAGAAACACATTCGAAGGGTCAAGATATTGATAAGAAGTGCCAGGGATATTGAATTCGAGAGGTACATCTGTATTTGTGATTGCGTGAACTGGATTAATACTAATAAAGTTGGATTCACTCACACTGATCTGTGTAGGGTTCACTGAGAAGAGATCCAATTCACTCTTACAACAGTCTGGGCTAGAGGGATGGAGGAAATGCATCTTGCTGGTACAATCGCTGGACGTATAACGAGGAGAGATTTGTTTAAAAATTCATTATATACGAAATAGTTACAGGTTGTCACTGTTTATGTAAAAAAAGTTACCACTTATCATCGTTATTAAAGAGCAAACACATCAATACACTTTTTCTTTAGTGGTCCTTTCCTATTCCTCTTTATAGTTTTTTTTTACGGCGACCTACACCTTGAACAGTCATCTTACGTCGTATTTTTCGTTTAACATCATCTAATATTTCATCAGAAGCATCGGCTAGTCGACGTTTTACAGCTGCTCGAGGGTCGATACCACCCATAATATCTTGGAAAGTATCTTACCTCTCCTAGCTGCTTTTTAGTGAGGTATTTACCTCCTGATTTAAACAAAGGGATAGCACGTCTGAACAACGAAGCAAAATATCCACCTAAACCATATCCCCTCAGCATTCTTGAACCCCTGAAGATTCGTTCTCTTTCCATTATTATTATTTAACGGAGCTTCCTTCTAAGGTGTACTTTACACACTGCTGTCCCACTCGTGAATGGGTATGGATTACCTTCCATATCTCTTATATAAATACGAATCGAACTCAGTTGGGTCTTACTCAACGGTAAGTAGTGAACATTAGGAAAGCTTATAACTCTATTACCTTTAGAAAATTGAACTACTCTTAACCAAGAGGCTTTAGTATTCCCTACATACTGATGGTCTATAATATCTGTATAAACATAGGCCATACCAGGATCTTGAAACATCTTAGAAGGCATGCATACAAAATGTAATGAACTTTCGGTGTCATTTTTTGAGACATACTCTTCCATCGTTGGTATATAACGTATTAGATCCTTTAGAGATGGTTTGATATCATTATTTCTCAATATTGAGTCTGCATGTGAGTAATTACATTTACGAAACCATGCTGAAGAATGGAAAATAAATAAACTTCTATCTTTCAGGTTCACATGAGTTTGAGATTTTAAGGTGATTAACACGTTATCTTCGTTAACGGTTTTATTAACAAGAAACACTAAATCTTTAAATAACAGACTTGTTTCAAATTTTTTGTTTAATGCCATGAACACATCAGTAACCGATTTGTAAAGACCACGACTTATGAAATATTTTTCATAGAAATATTCTTTTTCATCATGTTCGATAATGTCTGTATTAGCGTTAATTTTTAATACATTTTTAACATATTCAACGCTTCTAAATATTATAAATGCTGAGGGGGACTCTAATATATTCTCAACAGATGCGTCAAGAATTATTTCACTTAATCCTGCTTCATACATTTCTCGATCAAAAGTTATAGGGTTCAATAATTGGGTTGTATAGTCTGATATTTTATTAGTAGGATGTAGATCCATAGAGGCTGATGAGGGCAGCGTTAAATAGAAATGATCGTCGGTAGACATGCTTATTGTTTCACAGATACTTATTTACGGGTTAGACTCTTTACACTATCGGAGCTTCTTCCGTATATGCACTTTACACACAGCTGTACCATGTGTGAATGGGTAAGGGTTCCCTTCGACATCTCTTATATACACTCTTACGGTTCTAAATTGAGCATTATTCAGAGGTATATAGTGTACACTAGGAAAACTTATAACTCTGTAATCTTTAGGAAAATGTATCACTCTTAGTAACTGAGCCTTAGTGTTTCCAACATACTGGGGTTCTACAATGTCGCTGTAAACATATGCTACACCAGGGTCATGTAACATCTTTGAAGGGTCACATACAAAATGTAATGAATCATCGGTGTTGCTTTTTGCTACAAGCTTATCTAAATACTCTTCCATCGTGGGGATATAATGTATTAATTCATTTAGAGGCACATTGATATCGTTAATTCTCAATATTGTATCATCACGCAAGTAACTACATTTACGAAACCAGTCTGAAGTGTAGAAAATAAATATACTTCTATCTTTCAGGTTTACTTGGGCTTGAGACTTTAAGGTGATTAACACGTTGTCCTCGTCGAATGTTCTATTAACTAGAAATACTAAATCTTTACATATACGACTTGATTTAAATTGTTTTTTTAAGTCTACGAACACATCGGTAAGAGATTTATAGAGACCTATGTTTATTAAATATCTTTCAAAGAAATATTCTCTATCGGCTCTCTCAATAACACTCATATCTATGTTAATTTTTAATACGTTTCTAACATTCTCAACACTTTTAAATATTACAAATGCCGTATGTGATTCGGGCATATTCTCTACACGCGCATCCAGTATCATTTCGCATAACCCAACTTCGTACATTTCTCGATCGAGTTTTATGGGACTCAATAACTCTGTAGTAAAGTCCGATATTTTATTTTCCGGATATAAGTCCATAGAAGCCGATGATGGCAACGTTAAATAGAAATGATCTTCACTCTCCATATTCACAAAGTAAACTGATCAATGTTTCTTAATTTCGCTAGCATTTATATAACTGTTATAACTGTTAAACTTCATTGGGTAACCTACCCATTTGACAAGATAGTTTATTTTTACCTTTCCCTTTAGATCCTAATACTTTTTCTATTTTATACCTCGTGACTCTTAGGGTTTAAAATTGTTTTTCTTAGATTTTCTGTTTTATAGAATCCTCCTTTATTTTTTCACCATCTAAATCCTCAAGATAGTATAATTTTAACCCTGTCTCTTGGGAATTCTCTGATGGTATCTACTTTAAAAACTTCTCTCGACCATCCAGCTTCATACCCTTTTCTGAAATTTTCATCACTCCTTGATACTCTCACATAATCTCCTACTTTAACACCTGTGTTATCTTTTATTTTTCCCATTAAGTTGATAGGTACAGCTGATTTTGTCTTCACCATCTCTATAGGGGTATTCTTAAGTGTTCTATGATAAGACCGATTATAGGAGTAAGCCAGGTCTTGTAGTATATCGAAATATTTAAATGTATTCATCTTCGTGAAATACCTATGCATTCTTTATTTTATAGTTCTTTGTACTCTTTCAACTATTGCGGTTTTATTAACTGAAAATGTGTTGTAATACCCTATGTCATACTCAGTAACTATTTCTTGAAACTCTTTGCCTAAAAATTCTGTACCCTTATCTGTCCATATCATTTGAGGATATCTACCCTCTTCATTTATAATTTCTTTGACTGCTGTAGCAACAGTCTTTGATTTTTTATCTTTTAAAACCCTTAACCATAAGTATCTGGAATATACATCTATCACACAAAGAATATATTGATACCCATCATTGTAAGATTTATATTTTATCATATCTGTCAAATCTAGCTGCCATACGTTATTTAAATGCCGGGCTATAGCTTTCCGTGTCGGAAATTTTTTTCGTATAGGTTTACATATATTGATCCTGTTCTATCCTGTTACAGGAGCCTTCTTCCAATCACGCGAGAGATCGGATATCAAGTCACCAATATTCGATCCAGCTATTTTTTCAATTCTTTTTTATTAATTTGAGGAAACTTTGATGCAAACCTTGAAAAACCACCGTAACTGTATGGCTGTTTCACATCAAAGTAATATTTATCGACCGCTTCCTTAGCCTTCATGATTGACAATGACATTAACAATAAAAATTATATTCATTTATACTGAAAAAGGTGATATAAAAACCAATTGTATATATGAAATATTTTATTTTTAATTACAAAATAATATTAACTATTTTAAATTACAAGTCTAAAAACATAGTAGGTGTATACAGAAAGATAACATAGGTTATATACATAATTTTAAATTACAAATAATGCAATCATATAAAATTATAATAAATAATTAGCAACTAATCCATTTTGAAGCGATGTATGGTTTTTTTTCTTATTCTTCCTACACTTGAACGTAATGTGCTTCTACTTATCAGCTTTAATCTATCCGATACAAAAGAAGTACCAGAGGGACTCGCGTCAGGTCTAGGAGACATTTGAATATTATCCAGATCCGCTAATCTTTGTTTATTCTGGATTAAAGTTCTCGGAAAATTAATAGTCTGAAGTTCTTGCTTGATCCTGTTCCATCCTGCTACAGGAGCCTTCTTCCATTCACGTGAGAGATCGGATATCAAGTCACCAATATTCGATCCAGCTATTGTTTCTCCTTCAATAATGATTTGACCGAGTTCATTCCATGCAATCTGATCTTTTAAAATATTATATAGAGCTAAACCCGTTTTCTTACTCCTCATTGGTAAGCTTTCCTCGAGTACATGTTTAAAATTATCTTCTCTTTTCACCTCAGTCTTAGTATCTGTTGCTGGAGCTGAATCTTCCTTAGGTGAATTTAATAAAACTTTTAGATCTACTAATTTTTGTATAGCATTTTGATATAGGATTCTTTTTTCATGAATGTTAACATCAGAGTTTAATATTTGATGCAGTTCATTCTCGTAATTATTTATCTGCTCAACTTGCGGATCAAATAAACTCAAAGGCTGCTGTTGAATCAACGGTTGATAAGGTTTATACCCGATCTGTTGCAGTTGAGGGTTTGATTGAGGTTGTTCGAACGGTTGTTGTTGTTGTTGTTGCTGTTGTTGTTGTTGTTGTTGTTGTTGTTGTTGTTGTTGTTGTTGTTGTTGTTGTTGTTGTTGTTGTTGTTGTTGCTGTTGTTGTTGTTGTTGTTGCTGTTGTTGTTGCTGTTGCTGTTGCTGTTGTTGTTGTTGTTGTTGTTGTTGTTGTTGTTGTTGTTGTTGTTGTTGTTGTAGAGGTAGGGTTCCTGTGTTATATTTCATCTTCTCATAATCACTGTAGGGTAAAACCACTACCTTCTTCATCATTGAGCAAGCCACTTGGTTATCAAAGGGGCTATAACGGAAAAGAGTAAAGGTAGGAACACACCTCAACCTTTCTGTAATAGCTTTTTATTTTAAGTTTTCTTACGTTACCAGCAAGTTTTTTAATGATGTTTCTATGACGACGTAGCTTTACCTTCTAAGGTCTGTTTAAAGGAACATTTCCTTTTATAAGATTTAGGCATACTTCTGCTATACATTGTATAAATTTTTCATCTTCACAGATCAGTTTACGTTTTTCAGAAGGTTTCAGGTTTTTAAATTTTCTCATAAGAGGTAAATAATCTGCTACTAGAGTACTCATTATTCAGGTATGTATACTGTCTCAATCTCGTTAGGTAAGATATTTGTCCGCAGTAACACTCTATGCGTGTTCTTAGGATGAAGCTCACAGAGTAAATAACCGTGAGGTATATATGTAACTTCTTTATATACTTTTAGGAACTCTTTACGTTGAGTAGGGAACATTTGGGTAGCCACAACATTGACTTGACTCATATCCCTTCTTTGTCCGAACAAGATTAAATACTGTGTGCTTAAAGACACATCCCTCATATACTTATTCTGATGAAAGATATTCTGCGTTATAAAAAATACTGTGATGTTTAAATGATGAGAGTAAACTGTGAAAGTTTCCGCTATATCCTCATTCAATTTATGCATCAAATCATCAAGGATTATAATTTTATGCCCGGGTAAACATTGAAGAGCTTTTATATCATAGAACCCTTCGTGAAAATGGATTACATCTCTGTAATCTTTAAACTTTTCTTGTTAAACACTGTAGCACAATATGATTTTAACAGATTGTTGTTCGAAAATCTCGACCTCTTTTAAAATGTTTAATAACAGAAAGGTTTTCCCGCATCCTGTAGGACCTGACACAAGACATGTAGCAGGAGCGCGGAACATAAATTTACCAACGTCCATTCTAGATTGACACCTGAACACTAATGAATAAGAAAAGGTTTGCATTTATGTTATAAATGGTTCACTAGCTCAATAGAACAATAGATCATGGATGGGGAGGAGGGCTGAGGGGAGGATCCCTTGAATCACTGATTTACTGATTTACTGTTTTAGGGTCTGTAAAACATAACAATTTTACTAAAAAATATGATTTGAATCAATAGATCAATAGATCATAGC
>JABUQX010141296.1:12500-22500 GCA_015478945.1 Trachelipus rathkii
TTTTGAAGAGTTTTAAAAACTCATTGAAATTGAGCAACAAAGCAAATTGTTTGTAATAACGCCTCCGAATTACTTTATTATTGAGTTGCCTGATTGCCAATTTCTACTTTTAATATTTCATTCGGTTTAATCCATTGCTAACTTCGTTTTCAAAATTTATTTTGTTTAGTTATTATATTTTCTATTTCTCTTGTTTCATTTTCGTTTTTGTTTTTGTTTATTTCTGAGTTGCTGTTTTTTTTTTTTATTTGGCAATTAATTGTTTTTATTGTTATTTTGAAGCTCTGTTTCTCTGTTTCATGTTATCAGAGATTTTTATTTAATTTGTTTTTGAATTAATTATAATCTTTACACTTGCTATATATTATGTTATATTTATATTTATTTCAATATAAGTATTTTTGTTTAAATTTATCTTTTCATTCTATCCAAATTGTACTCTCTCTCTCTCTCTCTCTCTCTCTCTCTCTCTCTCTCTCTCTCTCTCTCTCTCTCTCTCTCTCTCTCTCTCTCTCTCTCTCTCTCTCTCTCTCTCTCTCCATTTCTCTTTTCTCTCTCTTCTCTCTCTCTCTCTCTCTCTCTCTCTCTCTCTCTCTCTCTCTCTCTCTCTCTCTCTCTCTCTCTCTCATCTTCTGTTACTCTTCCTCTTCTTCCTACACTGAATATTAATAAAGGCTTCGAATAACGAGTGATTTACAAACAGAATAATGAAGAGAGCAAACAGTAATTTTGTGATGAGGAAATTTGATGAAATCGCGTCACCTGCTTAGCCTATTCCTTCAAATGCTGCAATGGTTGTAATCTCGGTTTTTATTAGTTTGCTAGAGGAAAATTTATGCATTTTTTTCCTTGCTCTTTCATGAATAATAATTGCATAATGGTTTTTTACCCAAATAAGAACTGCTATTGTTATGTAAATACGCAAACTCTCTCTCTCTCTCTCTCCTACTCTCTCTCTACCCATATCTCTCTCTCTCTCTCTCTCTCTCTCTCTCTCTCTCTATATATATATATATATATATATATACTCTTTCTCTCTCTCTATATCATATACATATATATATATCATATTATGATATATATCTATATTATTTGTTGTTGTTGTTGTTGTTGTTGTTGTTGTTGCTGTTGTTTTTGCTGTTGTTATTGTTGTTGTTTCTTCTCGGACAGTTAAGATGAAAGACTTGCTTAATCAACATTAAATGTTCCTTAAATCCTTTTGATATTAATAAGACATCATAGACGTAATAAAGAAAATGTGGAGGGGGAGTATGTTGGAGTGTAATTTAGATTTTTAAACAATGTGTGTAGTATAAGCTGATAATCTGACATGCTGGAGCTGAATGGCAGAGAGTTGGTAATTTGCTCTTTGATAATAATCAACATCCTTGACAAAAATTATTTTGATTGTGGTAGAGAGGCAAGAGAGAAAAAATATCTTGGAGGAATTTTTTTTTTTTTTTTTTTTGAAAAGGAAAAAATGCGAGAGTGACTCCTGATAGAATAGGACAATAAGGCAGAACAATGGAGGCTTTGAATCATATTGTGATTAACCAGCAAATGAATGTGATGGTTAAGAGAGTGATATACAAATAGTGCATTGATGCTTATTCTGTTTCACAGAGATATAACCTGGAAAACAGGAAGAAAATTAAATCAGAATACAGATAGTAGTGATGAAGATACTAAGATATATGGCAATGCTAATCAAAAGAGATAAAAAAAAGATATACAAGGATGTGAAAAACTTTGAGAGTAAACTTCACAATATACTCCATGGATAACACCAAATTAAGATTGCTGGGATATATAAAATGGATGACGATGAATTTAATGGAAAGAAGGAGGTGAGGGAGGAAGGAGGTGAAAGTGGGTACAAGGGGGGGGAGTCGAAAAGGACTACTTAGAAGATTAGATATTAGAAGACATGAACTCTCGTTGATGCAAACTTCAATGAAGAAAAAGGTGACGCAAGGTAGAGGAGGTTAGGGGAGGATGTTGGTCCGATTGACAGGAAAGAAAATTAAATCAGAATACAGATAGTAGTGATGAAGATCCTAAGATATATGGCAATGCTAATCAAAAGAGATAAAAAAAAGATATACAAGGATGTGAAAAACTTTGAGAGTAAACTTCACAATATACTCCATGGATAACACCAAATTAAGATTGCTGGGATATATAAAATGGATGACGATGAATTTAATGGAAAGAAGGAGGTGAGGGAGGAAGGAGGTGAAAGTGGGTACAAGGGTGGGGGAGTCGAAAAAGACTACTTAGAAGATTAGATATTAGAAGACATGAACTCTCGTTGATGCAAACTTCAATGAAGAAAAAGGTGACGCAAGGTAGAGGAGGTTAAGGGAGGATGTTGGTCCGATTGACAGGAAAGAAAATTAAATCAGAATACAGATAGTAGTGATGAAGATCCTAAGATATATGGCAATGCTAATCAAAAGAGATAAAAAAAAGATATACAAGGATGTGAAAAACTTTGAGAGTAAACTTCACAATATACTCAATGGATAACACCAAATTAAGATTGCTGGGATATATAAAATGGATGACGATGAATTTAATGGAAAGAAGGAGGTGAGGGAGGAAGGAGGTGAAAGTGGGTACAAGGGTGGGGGAGTCGAAAAGGACTACTTAGAAGATTAGATATTAGAAGACATGAACTCTCGTTGATGCAAACTTCAATGAAGAAAAAGGTGACGCAAGGTAGAGGAGGTTAGGGGAGGATGTTGGTCCGATTGACAGGAAAGAAAATTAAATCAGAATACAGATAGTAGTGATGAAGATCCTAAGATATATGGCAATGCTAATCAAAAGAGATAAAAAAAAGATATACAAGGATGTGAAAAACTTTGAGAGTAAACTTCACAATATACTCCATGGATAACACCAAATTAAGATTGCTGGGATATATAAAATGGATGACGATGAATTTAATGGAAAGAAGGAGGTGAGGGAGGAAGGAGGTGAAAGTGGGTACAAGGGTGGGGGAGTCGAAAAAGACTACTTAGAAGATTAGATATTAGAAGACATGAACTCTCGTTGATGCAAACTTCAATGAAGAAAAAGGTGACGCAAGGTAGAGGAGGTTAGGGGAGGATGTTGGTCCGATTGACAGGAAAGAAAATTAAATCAGAATACAGATAGTAGTGATGAAGATCCTAAGATATATGGCAATGCTAATCAAAAGAGATAAAAAAAAGATATACAAGGATGTGAAAAACTTTGAGAGTAAACTTCACAATATACTCCATGGATAACACCAAATTAAGATTGCTGGGATATATAAAATGGATGACGATGAATTTAATGGAAAGAAGGAGGTGAGGGAGGAAGGAGGTGAAAGTGGGTACAAGGGTGGGGGAGTCGAAAAGGACTACTTAGAAGATTAGATATTAGAAGACATGAACTCTCGTTGATGCAAAATTCAATGAAGAAAAAGGTGACGCAAGGTAGAGGAGGTTAGGGGAGGATGTTGGTCCGATTGACAGGAAAGAAAATTAAATCAGAATACAGATAGTAGTGATGAAGATCCTAAGATATATGGCAATGCTAATCAAAAGAGATAAAAAAAAGATATACAAGGATGTGAAAAACTTTGAGAGTAAACTTCACAATATACTCCATGGATAACACCAAATTAAGATTGCTGGGATATATAAAATGGATGACGATGAATTTAATGGAAAGAAGGAGGTGAGGGAGGAAGGAGGTGAAAGTGGGTACAAGGGTGGGGGAGTCGAAAAGGACTACTTAGAAGATTAGATATTAGAAGACATGAACTCTCGTTGATGCAAACTTCAATGAAGAAAAAGGTGACGCAAGGTAGAGGAGGTTAAGGGAGGATGTTGGTCCGATTGATAGCGAAACAGCATAACCTTGTGGGCTCGATCGAGACATTAATGAATGGTAGGTTCGGCTCTGCAAACACACAATGTTGGTACGTACGGCGACGGCCGCGGGGTATGTTGGGTCTGTCTCAATACCGTGTATGACCACCCTCTGGCATGGATGACAGCCTGACACCGTCCTGGCATGCTCTCGATGAGAGGGAGAATGTCCCGTATAGGACAGGATATAAAATGCAAAATCACATTGCCATATTTTGAAATAGTGAAGGAAGAGGATTTGATTAACATGGAAAGTCAAATCTCTCTTCAATTGAAAACATTATTATTGCATTTTTTAATGAATATTTTAAGGATAATTAAAATTGTGAATATCACGCAAATATTTGACACAATCTCACTACTCTTAAAGTCATTTTAATTGATTCCATTGTAAAAAAAAAAAAGAAAAAATAAAAGGAAAAAATTTCATGACTGCTTTCTGGCATCATTTCCTTTGTTTACATTTTTCGTAAGAATAGAATTTTTCGGTAAGATAGCGAAATAGCAATCTTATGGAATTTGTCAAAATTCTTACGTTTGGTGAGAATATTCTCAAAATTTTCTTAAAATTTGACAAAACGAACGATTTTTTTGAGAACGTTCTTATTTTTCGTAAGAATTCGTAAGAATATTGACAAAACGAAAACGGCTTAAGTAAACTATTCATTTAAAACAGATATTTGAAAATGAGTTTGAATTAATTTGGAAAACGTTTGTTTAATATTTTACAGTAATAATATAACATTGTGTATTTATTATATTAGAATAAATTTGGTAAAAGAAAAGATTATTAATTCACAGAAAATTATATAGAAATAGTCAGTGTGTGTATATATATATATATATATATATATATATATATATATATATATATATATATATATATATAACTATCTATATATATCACATATCTATATATGTATCTATATATATATGTTGTATGCTATATATATATATATATATAGCCAACTGCTGCTGTGATGATATGCTGCTGCTGCTGCTGCTGCTGCTGTATATAATATTATATATATATATATATATATATATTCTTCCACTTATTTTACAGTTCTGCTCCCTCATTTGCGTCTAGAGATGCTTCTCGACTTCATCTTTTCGATTCTATTTTTGCCGATCTGTATGGGATTTTCCCGTGGGGTAACAAAAACCATGTGAAATTTAACTCTTTAAAAACTTAAAAACTCAACCCCTTCATCTCTCTATATATATATATATATATATATATACTCTCTCTCTATACTCTCTCTCTTATATCTCTCTCTCTTATATATATATATATATATATATATATCTCTCTCTCTCTAAAATACATACCAGCTTTCCGTTTTTCTTTGACGGTTCTAAAGTCTCACCTATGAACAACAAAAACTGTTCTGGTCTGAACTTTAGCAACAAATTGTCTTGGAAACCTCAAATCATAACGGTTGGAAATGAGGCCTCAAAGAAGCTGAGAGTTCTGTTCAGGTTGCGGGAATTTTTTCCTTCCGAACTCCAGTTATATAAGGGTTTATATTCGCCCTTATATGGAGTCCTGTTCCCACATTTGCGAGGGCTTCGGTTCAATCCTTTTTCTAGACAGGGTTGAGTATAAGACAAAAAGGCTAATAAGCGGTTCCCTACTATCTAACTCCCTTAACCTTCTATCCCTGCGACGTGAAGTCTGTGCACTATCTTTTTACTATTGATATTACAACTGCAGTAGGGGCTCGAGGGAGTTCATCACTCGCATGCCACCAATATGCAACAGGGGAAGTGCCGAGAGTGAACCTGGATAGTCAAAGCAATGATGATGCGTGTGGGCCAAATTCTTCTGGAAGACTGCTTGCTGATATCGCTCTTGGTGAAAGGACCGATCGACACTTAACAAAAGTTCATAAAATTGGCACATGGAATGTCCGTGGGCTAAGTGAAGACAAGCTGGACATTATCGAGCAAGAAACTGATCGTCTCAACGTCGATATCCTTGGAGTCAGTGAGGTGGACTCTACTGGCAATGGTTTCATCGATTCAGGCGATTACACAAGTATTACTCTAGTAATGACAATTATAAAAGGAATGGTGTGGGAATCATCATGCATAAGAAAATTGCAGGAGCAGTAGAATGCTTTCGAACCATTAGCGATTACGCTATGGCCATCCAGATCAAAGGGAGACCGCGCTGTTTAACAACCATCCAAATTTATGCCATGACCACTGATGTAAAAGAGGTGGACTTGGAAGATTTCTACTCATCGGTTCAAAAAGCGATATATCAAACAGTAGAAAAAGGGCCTTCTTTACATCATTGGGGACTTTAATACGAAGACCGGAGCAGATGTAGAGACAAGTATAGTTAGTCAATGCGGATTGGGGGTAAGAAACGAGGCAGGAAAGCATCTCGTACAATTCTGCCAAGAACATCAGCTAACTATTATGAACACGTACTTTCAACAACCGAGGCTACGAATATACGTGGACATCTCCCAATGGTAAACATTGAAACCAAATATATTATATTTTGTGTCAGCAGAAATAGAGAAGGTCTGTCCTCGCAGTGAAAACTTTTTCTGGTACAGATTGCGGTTTGGACCATGAGCTATTGGTGGCCAAGGTGATGATTCGTTTCTGAAAAGTTAAAAAACCATCCCCCTGGCATGTGCAGTCGAAAAGAAGAACAGATTCGATTCGCAAACAGAAGAAGAAAGGCAAAAGCAGCTGTAAAAAGGAATGAACAAAGGAGACTGAATACTTTGTCTCAGAGAACAGCGAAGAGAGATATAGAACATTACTGGAATGAACAGTGGAAAAAGGTTGGAAGAAGATAACAGAAAGGGATATACGAGAGAAATGTTTGCTCTTGTAAAGAAGACAAGAATACCTTTAGTGACACTTAAGTTTATGATACGTGGAGAAAATGGGGAGGCACTGCATGACCAACAACTATAGGAAAGTGCAGATCACGGACTGCCAATGAAGGATGAGTCGCTGGAGCTGGAACCTGACATTCTAAATGTTGAAGTTGCATGGGCGATAAAGCAATTAGCAAAAGAAAAAGCACCAGGAATAGATGGAATTCCAGCGGAACTCTTGCAACCAATACCTACCGCAGCATTGTCAGCTTTGTGTCAGCGTATTTGGAGAACATGTCAATAGCCAGATAGTGGTAAAAGTCCGTCTTCATACCAATACCAAAAAAAGGCGACTCAAAGGATGCTTCAGCTATCGTACCATTGCCTTGATACCACATGCAAGCAAGATCTTACTAAAAATCATTCAACTGCTCCTGAGTATAACCATAGAAAGAGAAATGCCAGACGTTCAGGCTGGTTTCCGGAGAGGCTGAGATACTAGAGACCACATCGCCAATCTAAATTGGATTGTGGAGAGGTCACGAGAATATCATAAAGACTTCTGCATGTGTTTTATTGATTAAATTAATGTATTCGATTGCAATGAACACGAAAATTTGTGGGCATATCTTTTAGAAATAGGAACACCTTGTCACCTTGTACCGCTTCTCTGATCACTTTACATGGACCTGGAAGCCGTAGATTGTAAACGGTAAAACGAATTGGTTCAAAATCATAAAAGAAGTGAGAGAGAGGGCTGTAGTCTATAACCGCAGCTTTTTAATTTATATGCCGAGGCAATCATGAGAAAGGCAATACCAAAAGACATCGGTATTGGAGTGAAGAATGTCGGTAGGAACATCAGAAACCTTAGATATGCTGATGACACAACCCTACTAGCTGAAAGCAAGCAAAACTTGGAACTACTTCTCTTGAAAGTTAATGAAGAAAGCTAGAATGTAGGTCTAAGCCTGAACATAAAGAAAACAAAAGTGATGACACCTCCGAAAACGACAGATGTTGTATCAAAATCAACAATGATGAAATTGAGACAACCCAAAACTTCAAGATTTCATAATTCTTAGCTCCTGGATTGACCAAAGTGGGGACACTACATCGGAAATCAAGCAACGATTGGCTCTTGGACGGAGTGCCATGATGAGCATGAAGGTCATCTAAGAAAGTAAAAATTAGAAACATCAGCACTGCAACCAAGACACCAGGATAGTCGGCGCGATCATTTTTTCCAGTAACTACCTACGGATTTGAGACTTGGACGGTTAAGAGGAGAGACAGGAAAAGAATCTATGCCTTCGAGAGTGATGCTGGAGAATGATTTTGCACATTCCTTGGTCAGTGAGGATTGCCAACAAAGAGGTCCTGTATCGCATTAGGCCAGAGACCTCACTGGAAGTCAGGATCACCAAGCAAAGGTTGTCGCACTTCGTGTATGTCATGCGTAATGACTCACTGGAGAAGTCACTCATATTGGGAATTATGAGTGGAAGTAGGAGGAGAGGACGGCCAAAAGACCCATTGGCTCGACGTGATCAAAATTGATGCCGGTATGACCATTGGAGAGCTTAAGGAAGCAGTAAAGGACAGAAATGTTTGGGGAGATGTGATCCATGGAGAGACCGAAAATCTGCTTCGATTGGACGGGGATTGAATTGAATTGATATATATATATATATATATTTATAAACTGATGCTCTTTATCCTCTGCTATGTATATATATATATATAACCAGCAACGCATATATATATATATAACAATAATATATATATACTTATATAACTACTATATATATATATATATATATATATATTGATAAATAACTGCATTAATAGCAGTGTCAATAGGTAATGATAAATACTCTGAGAGGCTGTTCACCCTGCTGGAATTGAACCTGAACCCTAGCAGATAGACGCGTATGTGTTTGACCACTACATACGATGGACTAAAAGAAGATCACGAGAAATGTTCCTGTAGTGAGGCATATAAGCACCACCAGACAGGACATCCCGCGCCCTTCCGTCCACACTCGGGCGTTCTCGCGTTCTTCTTTTGGTCCATCGTGGCGTAGTGATCAAACATAAGCGTTCATCTGCTAGGGCCCATGTTCGAAATCCCAACGGGAAATAACTCAGGGCCAGGTGTACACATGCGTACCTATTTACACTGCTATTAATCGCAGTTATTTATCAATAAAAAAAATATGATCCCCGGTCGCGCTAGTATTTTCGCGTGCTGTGTTCTGTTTGACAACTACGCAGTGTGCGGGAAGGGCGAAGAATTCTCACGCATTCCTCTTTTAGTCCATCGTGGCGTACTGGTCAAACACATACGCGTTCATCTGCTTGGGCCCAGGTTCAATTCCAGCAGGGTAAATAGCTCAGAGAGGGGGTAATTTTTATGAATTATATATATATATATATATATATATATATTATATACTATATATATATATATATATATATATATATATATATAATATATATATATATATATAACATATATATATATATATATATATATATACTATATATATGTAGAGAGAGAGAGAGTATTCGCGAATTCCAAATCGTTTTATCCAACAAAAATTTTTTTTTGAAAAACTTTTTTTTAATCGAACATTAAATTCGATTAAGCTCTTCTCATCTATTAGGGATTGAAGTTTGTCTATAATGAGCGTTTATAAGATGAAATAACTTGACACCAAAATATCTCATACTTCAGTCATCTGTTTGACTGAGCCAAAAGGGAGTTCGAAAGAGCGCTGTTAATTATATAGCGTTATTCCTATTTGCCTTGCAACTAAGAATCCTGCATATATATATATATATATATATATATATATATATATATATAGCATATAGCTAATATATATATATATATATCTTATACTTATATATACTGCACCATACTCTTTATATCCCTCATATATCTGCTGCTGCTCAACAATAACCAACTGCTGCTTATATATATATATATATATAGTGTCTCAACTTATTTATTAACTTCGACCTTTCTATACTGCTGATTCTTCCGATCATTCAAACTATGCCGATTAACGGGGACGAGTTTCAAAATTTTTAACATTCTATCAATCATCCTTTTAACCTGTAACTATTCCAAAGTTTCCAAATTTATCAGTTAAACGAAAAATTTGGAAAGAATCTAAATTTTTCTAAACTTTTTTGGTCTCTAACCTTATGGCTTCTGTAAGTGACATACCAAAAGTGATC
>JABUQX010141296.1:27500-30354 GCA_015478945.1 Trachelipus rathkii
GCTCCCTCCCAAACACGAGGAGGAGTGCCATCGGGCCACCCGCCTTCCCTAACGTTACAGATTTCAGGAGCCCATGCGATCAAATGTAATGCAGGCAAAGGCATGGGACACCTGAGAGGGAGAAGGAGAAAGGAGGAGGAATGCCAGAATCATCAGGGTTGAGTTAGAGGGAAAATAGGAAGGCCGAAGAGATTGGCCTTTCAGTTGAAGAATTAGCAACGAACCATCGGAACGAATAAGAGGAGGAAAGACAGATTTACAGAAGTTACATTAGAATGTTTTTTGGCAGAGGCCAAGAAAGATTTGTCCAGTGGGAGAACCAAGGAGGTTAGCGCTTTCGTTTGAAAGCCGCTTTGCTCGACGAAGAGTATCCCTGCAACGATTCTAGCTGAATGAAAATTAGCAAAATTGATAGGAGAACGAGAATTCCACACCCCCGATACACTTTGTCTCTAGCCTGAATGGCCAGAGAACAAAAACCCAGTTGAACCATGGATTATGAGGGGAGAAAAATTTAGTCAGAAGGAATGAACCTGCTCATCCATCGATGATTACAGCTCCCTATCGGCAGAAGCAGAAGCGTCACCAGAGTCAAAGCTTGATCCTCCAATTATGGTTGGCGTAGGGGAAGCAGCGCAAGGCTAATCAGCGATCCCAAAGTGCCAGAAAAGCTTGCGTGGGGGATGGGTGTTGGAGAGAAAGTATTGGTAAGATATATATATATATATATATCTATATATATATATATATATATACACTCTCATATCTTTATATATATATACTTCTTATAACCTTATATATATATATATACTCACACCATATATATATACTATATATATATATATATATATATACTCTCCTGCAACATATTATATATATATATATATATATATATTTAACATATAGCATACCATAACCTTACTTATATATATATATATATACTCATATATATGTATTAATAATGATATGTGTGTGTGTGTGTGTGTGTGTGTGTGTATGTGTGTGTGTGTGTGTGTGAGTGTGTGAGTGTGTGAAGTGCGTGCGTATTTGTGTAAATACTAAGCTTATGCGTATAATATTATGTGATTGAAAGGGTTCACGTTTCTTCAGGGTTGTAAATCTTTTCAGCATAATGTTTAAAAACAGGGAGAGAGAGAGAAGAGAGAGAGAGAGAGAGAGAGAGAGAGAGAGAGAGAGAGAGAGAGAGAGAGAGAGAGAGAGAGAGAGAGAGAGAGAGAGAGAGAGAGAGAGAGAGAGAGAGAGAGAGAGAGAGAGAGAGAGAGAGAGAGAGAGAGAGAGAAAGAGAGAGAGAGAGAGAGAGAGAGAGAGAGAGAGAGAGAGAGAGAGAGAAGGCAACTTCGGAGTTACGAACCTCTGGAAAAGGGTGAGCGACATCTATATAGTTAAGAACCTATCTAAGAGAGCAAGTGACATCTAGGTTAAGAACCTATCTAAGAGAGAGAGTGACATCTAGGTTAAGAACCTATCTAAGACCAGAGAAGTGAGTTTTGCTAGGAGTGTATGGAGACTTTTTTAAAGACTAAAAACCTTATTTAAAAATTTATGGGTATGATACCCTGTCAAAAATATAATGACAACTAGAGAAGGAGCCGGAGAGGAGAGAGAGAGATAGAGGGGGGGGTGGAGAGAGGAGTGAGAGAGAGAGAGAGAGAGAGAGAGACAGAGATAGAGAGAGAGAGAGAGAGAGAGAGAGAGAGAGAGAGAGGGAAAGAGAGAGAAAGGAGAAAGAAAAATAGAGACAAAGAAGAAAGAAATAAAAAGAGAGAAGGAGAAAGAAAAATAAAGAGAAAGAAGAAATAATTAGAGAAAGTAGATAGAGAAGAATGTATAATATAGATATATATAGATAAATATATATATATATATATATGTAACATACTCATACTCTACTATATATATATAACAACATATATATATATAACCCATATACTATAGTATATATATATATGCTATATATATATATATATATATATATATATATATATATATATATATTGCTAACAACAATACATATATATATATATATATATAAAAACAAATCCTTTTGACAAGTATACATATATATATATATATATGCATAAAACGAAATATATATTTAACTATCTATATATATATATATATATATGTATAGCAATATATATATATATATAATTAACTAATACATATATATATATATATATATATGTATATATTTCTTTACTCTTAATATATATGTATATATATGTAGCACTCCACTTATATATACTATATATAATAATATATATATATATATATATATATATATATATATATATATATATATATATATATATATACCCATATAACACACAAACGTCAAATCGACATTAAGCACACGTTCCTTTACGATGATACATCGTATTGTATAATAATTACGTCCCTGCAGGATGTGGAAATGTCAGCTCTCAGCGACGTTACAGTGCGACATCACTGCGACGTCCCACATTAACGTTGCATCGACATCAATTTTGATGTAACTTTGTATATATTTATATATATATATATATATATAGTAACCTTATATATATATATGTATGTATACTATATATATATATATATATATATAACCAGAAAATATGTATATATATATATATATGTAATAACCAACAACGCTATATATATATATACTGTAATAATAATAATAGAAAAATATATGCCAACAATATATATATATATAAAGAGAACAACTATAATAATAATATAGCATATATATAGCAACATATATATGTATAACAATAATAATATATAATAATATATACTTATATATATATATGCATATAACTAACTATGTACTAACTGCTGCTGTAGCATAACA
>JABUQX010141297.1:0-12401 GCA_015478945.1 Trachelipus rathkii
TGAATTGTTAAACTAAATTTATTCTCATAATTCTGTTAACCAACTTATTAAAGTATTTTTTGAGAGTGGTAAAAGCAAGCCACTTCAATATATATATATATATGTATATATATATATATTTTGAAAATGATTATTAAAGCTATTAGAAATTTTTTATCAATTAGAACCAAGTACATTTCTATTTTCATTTATTTTAGTTATTTAAAAATTTTTAATTTTTTCCATTATAAATATATATATATGTATATATATATATATATATATATATATATATATATATATATATATATATATATATATATACTCTGCTGCTGCTGCTATACTATATATCTACATATATACATATATATATATATATATATAATAACTTATATATATATATATATATATATATATATGCTGCTATAATATATATATATATACTTTGTATATGATTACATTTTCCGTTTTTGTATAGATTACTTGACGGTATTACTAGTATAATATATTTCAAGAGTTTTTATTTTTCATTACCCTCTTTTACATATATATATATATATATATATATATATTTATATATATATATATATATATATATATATATATATATCTATATATACTATATATATAACTCTTATATATATATATCTTTATATATATAACTATATATATATATATGTGTGTATATATATAACAACTAATAATATATATATATATATATATATATATATATATATATATATTTATATATATATATATATATATATATATATATAACTACTATATATATACATATATATTTACAGTTGTTAACACCACTCACGGGCTGGGCCCTTCTCAAGGAGGGGGCTGGGAAAAATAAAACGATGAAAAAACCCACAAATCCCAATTGGAAAGTTCTCAGAAAAGGTGAAGGCCTGCAGACGTGGGCTTTAAGAAGAAGATTAAATTTAGTTGGAAAAACAGAAGAAGGCAGGAGAGGCTGGAATGAAAGAGAGGCACCACATCAGACAGGTCTGGGTTAATACTCGCGCAAAGGACTAGGCGTGCGAGAGCAAGAGCACCTCTTGTGCACTACAAAGGACTGACGCCAGGTAATTGGAATGCAGAGAGGTCAACTCCCCAAGCATCTGCTGAGTACTGCTAGAAAAGAAGATAGAAATAACATTGGGTAATACATGTCATTTGTGATAACAGAATAGAGGTCAAAGTTTAAAGTAAGGGGAACAGTTTATTAGTCTCTTAGCTTTTAGACTCAACTATCAATAAAGGTGGAGCCGGAGACCCCCAAATGTGAGAACAGTACTCCATGCATAAGGGCGAATAAGGCCCATATATAACTGAATTAGCTGTGCAGAGGGAAAAAAATTCCACAACCTGAACAGAACTCTGGCTTCTTTTTGAGCCCACCTTAGCAACCATTGAAATATGAGGTTTCCAAGATAATTTGTTGTTTATGTTAAGACCAAGAATGTTTATGTTATTCACAGGAGAGACGTTCTGCAAGAGCCGTCCCGAAAGGAAGCCAGGAAGGTCAGGAGGTGTTTTTGAAAGGGAGATGTAGAGAAGCTGAGTTTTAAAAGAGTTGAATTTTAGAAGGTTGCTGGTGACCACCGGGATATCCCATCAGACAGGCAGAATAGAATCGGAAGAAGCGCTGAAGACAAAGAGGCAACTCTAGAAAACCAAAAGAGGAGCAGGTTTGAAATGAATGACTTGAAGAATGGAGAGTTGAGTCATCAGCATAAGGTGAACAGAGTTTGGAAGTAGCTGAGATGGGTGTTGATGAAAAGTAGAATAATGTTGGAATGAACAAGAATTGCTTGCAGGAACACCACGGTTAACAGGAAATGTGTGGGAAGAAGAAGTCGCTCCATCAGCGAGTGCTGATATGGAGCGATCGGAGAGAAAACTGAACAGGGTAAGCAAAAGAAGGGGAGGTAACCCAAGACGAAGGGTCAGAGAAACAAAAATGAGTGCTGTACTCGGTGAAAAACTTTTGATATGTCATGGCAAAACCAAGTAAGACACCCCATAGACCCTAAGGGCAGAAGACCATCAAATCAGTTGAATGGCAGGAGAGTATGCCTGATTAACCTCAAACGGCGAAAACCATGCAGTGATCTGAAAAGAGGGAATGAGATTCCAGATCCAGGAAATGAGAGTTAAGAGAGTTTCAAAGATTTTAGATAGAATACAAGTGAGAGCAGCATGGTGCGATAGTTTTGAAAAAAATCAAGAGGCTACCTTTTTCCAGCGGTGAGGAAGAGTAGTATTAGACATAAGTAGAGTTGAACGAGGACGGGCGTCAGTTCGGAAGCACACCCCCTCAAAACACGAGGAGAAATGCCATCCGGGTCACTAGCCTTCCTGAAGTTCACAGAACTCAGGATCCCATGCTTCGATCAAGTGTTAATTACAAGTAAGAGACATGGGAAACTTGAGAGGAGAAGAAGGGGGGAGGGATGCCAGAATCGTCCAGGAGTAGAATTAGATGAAAAAGGAGCAGAAGGGTGGCTTTCAAGGAGAGTTAGCAACAAGAACCGTCAGAGCGAACAAGGAGAGGGAAAGGCAGATTTACAAAAGTTGTTAGAAATGTTTTTGGCAAAGAGGTCAGAAATTTTTATTAGTAGGAGAACCAAACGGGTTGTCGCCCTTTTTAGTGAAAGTACGCAGCCTGACAGATAGTATCCCACGGCAACGATTCCGAGCAGAGGCTAAGAAGAGTAGCAGGGTTGATAGGAGGAACGAGTTTTCCTTGCTCGTATGTCTCATTTCCTGAATGGCGCGAGGCAAGCTCCATCGAACCATGGATTTAGATGGAGAGAAAAGATTTAGTTGAAGATGGAATGAACACTCATTCCATCAACGATCAAAGCCCCACCTTTCAGAAGTGACTGAAGCATCTCCGAATTAAAACAGGATTCATTCCAGGAGTAATTTAGCCAAAAAACAACACAATTCCCCCCAATTACCGATTAAAGTGCCAGAAATTACTTTTATGGCATGGAAGAGCTGCTGGAGAAAAGTATTATAATTAAGAGCTACAAGATTGTGGTCAGAGTTACCAATAGGAGGAGAAGTGGTGTATTTATAACGAGAAAGGGTAGTGGTGAAACATAAGTCAAGCGTATTCAAGAATTGGTTAGGACGATCTGGAATATGCGTAGGTTCCTTAATTAACTGTTCCAGATCGTTGAGAATGCCTGAATGTTTTGGCCTCTCCCCTTTCATCAGTGTGGAGAGGAGCAGAACCACTCAGTTTGGTGTACGTTGAAATCCCCTAAATAGAGGACCTCGGCATTTGGATGGGAAGAAGTAACAGTCTCATGAGAAGTAGTAAGATAGTCAAAAAGACGTGAAAATCTGTTCCATTAGGGGAGCAGTAGCAGAAACACAAGATAATGATAGTAGTAGAGAGAAAGATTTTTAGCCACAGAACATCGAAGTTAGGAGATTCAAGATTTTCGAGACGTGTTTATGTTTATATAGGCACAGACTCCACCATTTAGTCGGAAATTATAGAAAAAGTTATAGTTAGAGATATTAAGTTTATTTGAAAATGAATCCCTGGCCAGCTGGGTCTCAGACAGTAATAAAATGTTAGGTTGAGAGTTAGAGATGATATTCCACAGATTCATGATTAGCACGAAGGCCACGCACGTTGGCAAAGTCAATAGAAAACCCCGCCTGCGCCCACCCCTACATCCACTTCGACCAGTCATTTAATCAGCCAGTCGCACAAACAAACACACACACAAGCTTGTACACAATACAATCTAATATCATACAATATTGAAAACTGATTAGGGCGAAACAATCTATGAAAACTGATAAATAAGCAAATAGATAAACAGTAAAAAATTACGACTAAATAAGGTTGAACGGTCGACCCCAACCAGTCATCTAACGAGTAATAAACTAATATGTGAGAGTTACACATTAAAACCTAAAAATGCTTTATTATATAAAATATTATTTAATAAAGAACACAAGTAAAAAAAAAACAATAACATATCTAATAATAAATATTAAACTATGAATCAAAAATTTAAAGAAAAAATAAATAAATAAATAAATACGATAATCTAAAACTCATAGCTTAAAATCTAAAACGAAGAAGTAGTTATGACATCTTTAACACTTGCAGACGTGACTAAGCTATCGAGATACTAAAAACACTTAGAGCTGATAATTAAAAAAATTAAAACACAAAAAAGCAAAGAGCAACAAAACAGAACCAAAGGCATTTAAAATTAAGACTTGATTTAATAAAAAAAAACTTAAAAAACATTAAAAATCTGAATTGGCACAATTAAAACACTCGGAAGCACCATCTCACACGTCTACACTGAACAAGCGTCAACTATCAATATATATATATATATATATATATATATATATATATATACTCTATATATACTTATATATATATCTTTAATAAATATACATCTTTAACTTTATATATACATACATATATATATATATATATATATATATATATAGTATATATATATATATATATATATATATATATATATATATATATATATACTATATATATATATATATATATATATATAATAGACAAGTATAAATAAATATATTATATATATATATATATATATAAATACCTTATATATATATATATAAATATTTATACTGAATCTAGATAAATATATATAAATATATAACTATATATATATATATATATATATATATATATATATATATATATATATATATATATATATATATATATATATATATATATATATATATATATATGCTTATATATATATATATATATATATATATATATATATATATATATATATATATATATATATATTTCTAGTTTATGTACTGCACCCACAACGGCCCACAAGGAAGCAGCCACACTGGATTGAAAAAATCAACTCTAAGGGTGGGTCCTTTCTCATGCATATTTTAAATGTAAAAAAAAAATTATTATAGCGAAATAAATATTCAGTCAAAAATAAATAAAAAGCTAAATAAAAAGATGTCCTTACATTATAAATAGTCCTAACATTACATAAAATTTATTATTGTGAAGAGTATTCAGTTCTTGGAGATAGAGAAAATAGTTATTATTAAAGTGGGAGGATTTAGATAAGATATGGGATAACCTTTTAGCTGTTATAGACCATAGAGTAGGAAATTAATGACGGCGAATGGAGTTCAGCTGAAGACAATCAATGAAGATATGATGAATGGATTGCGGGGTATGACGACGGCAAAATTTGCATATGGGAGGAGCATCCCGTGACATGAAGTGTTTGTGAGTGATGTTGGTGTGGCCGATGCGGTGCAAGTATCACCTCGTGCAAGCGCTTTCGCCGGAGAGAGGAAGACCACTCACCAATGTATGGCTTTATATTTCTAAGTTTCGCCCCTCGCTGATCACTCGCATAGCACTCCTGCCACTTGGACCGGAAACCTTGTCGGGGAGCAGAATAAAAATCAGTTGATGGGAGGCAACCTCGGCGAATGGCACCCGAGAGGAACCTAAAACAACTCCTCAAAGAAGAGGCAGTCATTTGGCCTATCTGTCAGTGATTTCGTAGCCAGTTAGCCCTGCGTGAGAGGGAGTCCAACATAATGATTGTCCTTGATCAGAGTAACTGAGTAGTTTATTAAAGCAAACGATTGTATTTTTAAGAATAGAGGGCTTTAAGCGCCTGGAGGGGGGCTGAGCGAATCTGAATAAATAACATAAGAGTGGTCTTGATAAGGAATAAAATTCGAGTAGAGGGCAACCATATATCAAATTCTGTCTTAAAAATTGAAGCATTGGGAGTGGAGTATGGTAGAGATTTTGGTCAGGGAAGACAGCAAACACGACCACACTGTCCCTTGTTTTAAAACCATCAGCAAACACTGGAATAAATCCACCATGAACTGCGGAATGAGACAGGAATGATACGTTTAATAAGGTATCTGGATGGCTAGATTTTGAGAGAGAGGTCATGACCAGGCAAATGGTGAGACCATGGTATGGCCAAGGTTTATACCCTTCCTTTTGCAAAGGGATGTTGAGGAATTTAAGGATGTTATAAACTGTGTTTACAAATGGCCAGCATGGAGGATGTTGAGGTATTTCTCACAGAATCATCATTGTCAGAGCAGACGGGGTTGGGATTTGAAAGCGAAGATAACTTGTGCACATGAAATTTGAAGAGAGAGTGGCATCACGTCGGATTCAACTTCAAGGCTCACCTAGGGATCTAACAGGTGTAGTAGAGTTGGGGAGACCTGACCATATACTACGCAGCCATAGTTCAACTTCGATTGTATTAGGGCTGTGAGGAGACGCAAAAGAGATTTGCGATCAGCACCCCAAGGTTTTGAGGCGAGATGACGTAACAGGTCAGGAGTTTAATGTACGATGTGTGTGCTGATGGTTATTAAAACAGTCTTTTGACTTCAGAAGTTACAGAAATTATATGAACTAGCAAGGTTGGGCCTGCGAGGAAGGTGGTGGGTTCTTCTATTCCTTTTTTCCTAAATAGGACTGCTGAGGTTTTGGTGGGTGAGATATGGAAGCCATGGAAATTATCCCATTGTGAAATATTCACAATAACTAGTTGAAGTTGCCGTTCAGCGAAAATGGCACACTGGCACCGCAATGTATAGCGACAGATCATCAACATGGAGAGAAAAATTGACTATCGCTTCGATAGAAGTAATGAGGTCATTGAATCCGAGAACAAATAATAATACACTTAGAACCCTGACCTGCGGAACACCTTCATCCAGATTATTTATTAAAAAAGGCATTTATTAAAAAAGGGAGTTATCCTCGGAAACCAAGCGAGTGGAGGTTAAGGAGAACCTCAGCTCTCCCGTTGTGTTATAAGCCTTTCCAACTTTCCAAGGTAAAAAAAAAAGACGCCAAGAACTACCCTACCAGTTGAGAAGGCTTTCCGGATTTCATGGTCCAGTTTCAACAAGGTATCCGCGGTAGAACGATTTTTGAGGAAACCAAACTGGAAGTTTGAAAAAGCCAGGCGAGTCTATAGAGCAGGGAGTAGGCGGCCTGAAACCATTCTCCCCAATAATCTACAAGTATGAAAGGTCAGCGAAATTGGTCTTTGGTTGTCCGCCAACTTCGGATTCTTCCCAGGTTTGGGAATAGGAATTACAAAAGCTGTAGTCCAAACAGATGGAAAAGAGAATTCGATCCACGATTCTGTCATACAAATCCAGCAAGGGCACCGTCTTTACTATTCGCCAGTGCAGATTGATATTCTGCAAGTGTAAAAAGACGGTTATAGGTATGATCTTCCCCTTAAAAGTCTGGCAGTGCAGTGTTAATTTTTAGTTTTAAAAGTATTTAGATATGGGAACAGCCGAATGTCAAGCAGATTATACTTTCTCCACCTAATGCATCTGGAACGACTGCTGGAACAGAGATCGTATCGGTTATATCAGGTCCATAATGGAGAATGCGTTGTTGAAGCGTCAAGAAAAGGGGAGTTGTGAAGTTGACAGTCGAAGTATAAGTTTGAACGTACTGTTTATGTGTTTGACATTTAATTCGACGAGATTTCATCGCCGCTGCTTTAAAAATAATCAGTGTTTAAAAGAGGGTCCTTCTGTATTATTCGTAGAGTTTTTTTCTTCACCCGAAACTCTTAGGGACCACCAAATAGTTGCCGAACACCTACCTGCGGAAGGTCGCGGGATGCAAGCTTCTGCTGTTTAGATGATAACTTGCTGGAAGAAGTTAAAGGTATCAGCAATGGTTGAAAACCGCTTGTTGAAGGGAGAAAGTGGAATAGCTGTCACCTGATGAAAAGAAACCCATTCCGCTTGGTCATAACGCCAGCTGGAATTGGGTCTTAATATTGGGCTCGGTGAAAGTTTATTTAAGGCTATTGGGTAAAGGACACCACCGCATAAATAATCAAAGGGGATCAGGTAAAGCGATCCATAAGAGAATGGGAGCAAAAAAGAAATATCAATAACAGAAGGAGAGTGTTTATCTAAACGGTCTCATATTTAGGGAGTCCTGTGTTAAGGCATCCAGGGAAAGGGTGTTAGGAGATCAACAAGGATCTTAGACAAAGTGACAGAGTCTCCCCATAAGAGTGGTGAAGGTTAAAGCCCTCTCTCTCTCTCTCTCTCTCTCTCTCTCTCTCTCTCTCTTTCTCTCCTATGATATATTTGTTATTATATATATATGCTATATATATATATATATATATATATATATATATATATAAGTATATATATATATATATATATATATATATATATATATATATAAATAGGTAGTAGTGTATATATATATATATATATATATATTATGCTATTATATATATATATATACATATATATATATTATATAAAGAGTATATATATATAGTATGTATATATAGTATATATATATGATTTGCTGACGAATAGAGAGTATACTTATTTACTATATTTTCTTTCACTAAAACTTACGAAAACAAATCATATTTTTTCTGTTGGTTCCTTTGGCTGGGGAATTTAATGTCGTAATTTATTTTAAATTACTTCATTTGCCACATGTGGCCAGTTTTCCTTTTGGTTTTTGATGACTGGATTCGCGAGTGGTTGATTTGCGATCGTGATCAAGGGAATTGTGAATGCATTAGTCATCGCATATTTCCTTAAAATTTTGCACATTAATCTTAATAATCATTTATATATGAAAATTCAAATTTATTAATAAAAAATAAATTGTTTTTGAGAGTTGCAAATTTGCACCGAGAAATTTCAGATTTCAATACCATATGATGGTGGCCTCATGGCAGCAAAGGGGATCCCTTATAATTAGCTACGCCCTTGAAATCACAATATTGACCATTAATAATAAATAAAAATCCCAAGTTTGGGACCCTTGGGTTACCTGTAACCCCTAAAAATGTTAGGCTGGAGCTCCTCCCCCATTTCATTTTTTTTTGTTAAAAATTTCAACGGATTCTTCTTTATTCATGTCAAAAACTATTATCGTACCAATTTTTCAGCCAAAAATATTATATTTCTGATATATATATATATACATATATAGTAGTATATATATATATATTATAACATATATATATATATATATATATATATATATATATATATATATATATATATATATATATATATATATATATATATATATATATATATAAAAATATATATACACAATACCTCTTATAATCAAAATTTCTTAAAGTAAAACTGATACAAGTAACCGGCATTCGATTTTCTCTCTTTTGACAGAGTTTTGAAATTTCATACTTCCCTTGATTATACTACAGATATAAAACTATATTTTGATAAAGTTTTACATCAATCAAAGTTTTAGTTAAATAATTATAATTCATCTGCAAAAATAGGCCTTTCAAAATATTGAAATGTCACATTGAAAGTTTTCCACCTCTTCTATTCAACCAGGTGCTCCAAGAGTGCCAGACTTGGTTAGTGTATTTCGTTGTCTAACACTCCAATCTTTCATTTATGTAAGTGTCATTGACCTCCTTCAATCAAAAGGTCAAGTTTTGACCCCAGGTGACCTTTCAAATTTTTACATTAAAAATTCAATGTATCTTGGCTCACGGATGTCTTAGAGATACAAAATTTATACCAATTTAATCAGAAAAGAATACTGGTTCTATTAATTGTTGTTAAAACTGATAATTATCTTTAATTAAAAATTTATATTTATATTATAATTTCTATCTAAATAAAGGCACGCGTGGCAAACATGTGATAAAGTTGCCGAAGACTGCCATTGAAACTTTCAATAATTTTTATAACAAAGTCATATCGATTTATTCAATAAATTTATTTATTTACTATATAGTTTTAAATTTGCTATCTTTTGATAGTAAATTTGTTATTAAAACATCAATAATTAAAATTGAGGTTTTAATTAATCACTCATCGCCAACTCCTCGGCGTCTTTTTCGTGGACTATAAAGCGTTGAGACACCGAGGAGCATTATAATCTTAATTTACTGCACTTGTCATCAGTAGACTCCGTCCCATATTTTGCATTCCGAGTCGAAAGAGAAGTCTACGAGATTCATTTATAATGCAGTTACAGTAGTCAATAATTTTTGATGAAGCTTATTTTTCAAAACGAGCTTTTCCCTTTCAATTTTAGAGGTTCCGCGCCATCGGAGGCGTCTTACCGATGTTTAAGTCAGGGCTGTTTGATCCTTTTTTTTTATAAATCAACAGCAGAACCATTGAAATTTTCCTTCCGTTAAACAGTGATCTTAGAATTTTTATAGGTATATCATTCATAAAGCCTTCCTGGACAAACTGATAGGACCCCACTAATGGCTATTCAGCCCCCCTTCTATCCTATTTCAGATATTAGAAAAAAAGGCATTATTTTTTGATTCGTTTATATATTAATTTTTTGATAAGTGTTTTGACGTTATATATCGAATCAGTCTCTTCTGATTGTGTTGTTCTATTTGGAATGACCCAATTTTGATAGTGGACACACGAGTCGATATATAATGTTGAAGTACTTCATATAGAATAGTTCACAGTCTTGGATTAATCCGATTCGCCTACGGTTATTTGGTAACCGGTTTTTATCACCGGACCAAATATCTGTGCAAATCACCTTCCAAGTCGCCCTTTTTTTATTTCGTCTTAATTTTTATGTCCAGTTTTATTTGTAGGTGGAGAAATCTTCGAGGTTTTTGTCTATCTTTTTGCTCTCCCTCTCTCTATCTCTTCGGCGAAAGCTAAAAAGATATAATATTTACAAACACCTTTGTACCCAACGTGATGTATACTACCTTTTTGTTTATTTTTTTACACAAGAAAACAATAAACTCACACTCAAAAAAGTAAGCAAAAACGCTAAATGGAGATAGTAGGCGAAGAGTTTCACTCAGAAGTAAGATAGAGAAGACTATTTCAAAGACCTTATTAATTTGGAAATACTGAGATCCAGGGGGAAATTAGAAATTTTAATTAAAATAGCAGTCAGAATTACTAGGTTAGATAATAAATGAGGTTCATTCACAGGCATTTTGAAAATTAAAACAGACTTTTTAGAACAGTTAATGTTACAATTTTTCATTAAAAATCGCAAAATCTAAATGTTTCACAGCGCAGAATCGCATTTCAAGAGTTGTCATAAAACCGATTTTTGTTATAAAAATGCTATAGTAACATTCCCTCTTTAAATGTTGTAAACGAAAATTACTCTTCTATATATATATTTATTGAAATAAATATATAAAATTGTAAATATTTGTTTGGAAATATTAAAAAATCGTCTCAATAACGGATCACGTAGTCTCAGAATTTGCCTCATAAATGAGACAAAATCAAAAATGCAAATTTTCGATTGTCTTTATTTAAAATATTCAGATTAAATATTTATAAAGCTTAAATCATATATTTTATGGTTTTAAATCATCAATGGATGATATCCATAATTACAGGTATGGTATATGTATATATATATATATATATATATATATATATATATATATATATATATATATCCGTAGATTTTTTGTGTAAAATAAGAAAATTAAATGTTCAAAGTTCAGCGAGTTTTCCGGATTTTGTGTAACTTTCACGCCTCAATTTTCGTGCATGATAAATTGTAACTAGTGGTTATGGTAAGCTTAGTTTAATCCCGATTGGTGGTGGAGCTAGTTCCTTTAGACAGAGGCCTTACCTCTGTTTATTAGTAATAATTAGTCTTCCCTCTATTAAACCTTGCTTACATGTTCTAAATGGCTTCTAGTCTTCTTTGTAAGAACTAGATTCATTGAGGAACAAAAGCAAAGTTATTATCGGAATTCATCTTCTCACTGAAACACTTTGTGTCTTCAACGAAGATTATTCCTACAAATAATAATTATTGTTGATAATTATTACTATTAATAATAATTATTATTATTATTATTATTATTATTATTATTATTATTATTATTATTATTATCATTAATCATTTATTTTAGTGTAGCTAGTTATACTGCTTTCTATTATTATTATTATTATTATTATTATTATTATTATTATTATTATTATTTTATTAATTATTATTATTATTGTTATTATTGATATTATTATTATTGCTTTCATGTTACTAATTATAGAAGGTCTTGGTAGTATGCTGTTATTGTTATCGTTATCACAATAAATATTGTTGTTATTATTGTCATCATCTTCGGAACTTGACTAGAGTTTTTTTCATCTCTGTCCACTTCCGAAGATATGAAAATTATTCTGACAGCTAGTTCGATAACGTGGTTACACATATTCGGAAATTCAGAAATAACTTCGTAATGAAAATTTTATAATTTCAAATATTAAAGCGACTTCCATTAAAATAAACTCAATAAACTTTCAACAACTATAGAAAATAAATTTCAATTAAATTTAATATACGACAA
>JABUQX010141298.1:0-7500 GCA_015478945.1 Trachelipus rathkii
CGTACTTCGTTCAGTTCAATTTAGGTGTTTAGCAAAACATTTATCATTGAGCAGCTTTCACTATAAAGCCGCTTCATATATATATATATATATATATATATATATATATATATATATATATATATATATATATATATATATATATATATATATATATATACTGCTGCTATATATATATCAGTGGCGGCTCGTGGTCAAAAATTCTTGGTATAATATCAATAATAATATAATATATATATATATATATATATAATAATAATATAATATATATATGTATATATAATATAACAATAATAATATATGTATATGTATAATAACTAATATATATATATACTTTAACTTAATAATATATAATATATATATACTCTATATACTATAACTCTCTATATATATATGGGCCTACAACACTTTTTAGTGAATTTGGTAATTTCTAATGAGCTTGGATCGAGATACCAGGTCAATATCCCGTAATTTAGCAAGGCTAGGGGCTCAGTTTTGTTAAGAAGGTGCGCAAAGATCAGTAATAAATTATTATTTAGTAAATAATATGAAAAACATATTATTACTAACTCCAACTCCACACAGAAACATTTCCATTAATAAATAACATGAGAATAAAACTACTGGTCTGCCGAGGCAAAATTAGCTACTAGCCTAGAAGGAGTCTGACTCAAGCGAGTATGGCATACTCTCGTTGGAAGAATGAGTCAATGATTCTATATATGAAATTATGAATTAAATAAGTCGGTATAAGAGATGATCAAGTTATTATAAAATTAATTAGTTAATTATTATTCTTATATTATTAATAATATTATTTCTTGCTAATGTAATTTAATGGGATTCTTTAAAAAAAAATAACAGCTAATTGAGTCGGTCGGCAAATAATGAAGTTGCCTATCCTTATAGGAAAAGGAACTATTTTTTTGAATCAGAAATATGGAATGAGGGAATCCAGTAGAAATTTCAGTCGGCGGCTTATCAGTGAGCCTTCCCTTACACACACACTCATACACACAAATATATATACCTATATATATATATATATATATATATATATATATATATATATATATATATATATATATATACATACTATATATACTGCGTAGGAATGTAGCGGATTGATTTTCACGCTATCCGCGGATCTGCAATGCGGATAGTTAAATCACTATCCGCGGATTTATGCAGATGCGGATAGCGGATAGTTAAGTTTTTAGAGTTTTTAGCCAGAAAAACTTCATATATATATATATATATATATATATATATATATATATATATATATATATATATATATATATATATATATATATATATATATATATATATATAACCGCGCTGTTCGGTCCCGGACTTTGGCGCACCACACGCCTCTTTCCCAAGCGCCTCCACCAATTTGGAAAACCGTTCTATGATAATCTTGAAAATTAATAATTCTCAAATTATGGTTCAAAAACAAAAGCTGAAGCCCTTTCAGGGGAAGAGTTTGCTTTTTTTTCTTTATTAATGAGATCAGCACCACCGAAAGACGCTCACTAAATAGTAAATTTTGAGGGGGATGCGAAAAATTCCCAGAGGCGACTTCTGCAAGATATTGAAAACTTTTACAATTATCATTCCACAAGACCAGTGGATATTTATCTGATTCCAAATTTTTCCTCTTTTGATATTCTTCGATCAATGATAGAGTGTTTTTGACACCTCTGAACAAGACTCTTCATCGCTGCTAAAAGCGAAAAGAACGTTCATGGATTCAGCAATGATCGCTAACAGATGGTAATTGCGTGTCTGTTTGTGTGATCTTTTGCTTTTTATTGGCTGGTGATATTTCTGCTTTTAGCAGCATTTCATCACATAGGCATCTTAAGTTAATTTTAACCCTCTATAAAACACGTGGTTCAAGAAATTTTGTTTTGTATCTAGGATTTAGAAAAGTTGCTATTGTACATGCGTCGTCGTTTTGCAGAGTTTGAAATCTATTATCTATCTTCAGCATGAGTGCTTGTGTCATCCTTGAAAGTTCTTTGCTTTTAATATATATATATATATATATATATATATATATATATTATATAATATATATATATTTAAATATGCATTTATCTATAAAAATAGAAATATATATACTGCTATATATGTTCTTTGCTTGTTTTTTATATATATATATATATATATATATATATATATATATATATATATATATATATATGTAAGGTAGGCACACATGTTTCTCATAATTCATAGATGAATACTATCCGCTATCCCCGAAAATTAATGCGGATGCGGTTGCGGTTGCGGATGCGGTTGCGGATGCGGATAGTGAAAAATGATGCGGATATCCGCATATGCGGATGCGGATGCGGTTATCCGCTACACCTCTAGCCATATAATCATAAGGACCATTATATATATATATCTATACATATATAATAATAATAGATAAATATATATCTATATGCTCTTTACGATTTCCTAATATATATATATGTAATATATATATTTATATCTTTGACTTTTTAATATTTTTGGGTTCACTAAGGCAGAGTGGGCGTTGCCTACTCTGCCCTACCCCCAAAAACCGCCACTGATATATATATATATATATATATATATATATAATAACCAATAAAATATAAACTTAATATAACAAATAATAACATATATATATATACAATATATATATATATATATATATATATATATATATAGGTACACACATAAATTTCTTTGGCTATCTATTCACTAGTGACTCAGTTATTAAACGCTCAGCTAAAGAGTATCAAATATAATTTTGTAAAAAAAATCGTAAAAAATAAATATAAATAAATGACAAGTTTATTAATTTATTTTGATAATATTATAATAAAAAACAGAAAAATAAAATTGAAATAAATAAAAAGATCTAATTTATATATATATATATATATATATATATATATATATATATATATATATATATATACTATATATATATATATATATATATATATATATATATATATATATATATATATATATAATATATATATATATATATATATATATATATATATAGTAGAAATCAGAGCAAAAAGACGCTAAGTTTAGTAGGTATCAAGGTAGGAGGCCTGAATTATTAATATAAAACTGCAAATATATTAAAGTTAGTAATAAATTTTTTTCATAATAAAAATGGTCTTCAAGATGTGAATAAATTTATTACTAACCTGTATTTGCAGTTTGTCAAATCCAGGCGTCTATAACACCGATATATATATAAAATATATAATAATATATATATGTATATGTATATATATATGCTATATGTAATAATAATGACCAATAATAATAACAACTATATATATAACAACAATAATATATGTATAGCCACAATAGCTAGCCAATATGTAGCCAGTATATGTATGTAACCAACCTTAAACCAACATAATATGTAACAGCCAGCCAGTATGCTGCTGCTCAACAGCTATGCTGTAATATGCTATAACAGCATAACAGCCAATACCTTAGCCATGTATATGTAACCAATAGCCATAACATATATAATAATAACCAGTAGCTATATAACGCTGCTCTCTTTCTATATTTGATAGTTAACCCTGGAAACATAAAAACTTTTATTTAAAACATAACAAAATTTAAATGTTCAATAAAAACACTATACGAATAACATAATGTAAAAGACATTAGCTTTCGCCTACGATAATGCCTAGGCTTCTTCTGATGATATTACTAAAAAAAATTTATGCAAACTAATTACAAAAATAAATACAAATCGAAAATGGTTGGTTTATTTACTCCTTTATGTCGGCGAGGTAACGTGAAGCAAGAAATATCGAAGTCCCAATTGGATCCAATTTAAATTTACATATAATCCTATTAAAATTATTTGCATTTTAAATATATAGAGATTCAACTATTTTCCTTTTCGTGATATTGTTAATGTATTTAAGAGATGATGCAGATGAAATGTTGATCCTATGTTCCATTGAAGATCTATGGGTTGTTAATTCAGAGTTCGGGGAATCATTAGTTAAATCATATCTGTGGTGATATAATCTTCTCGGAAGGTCGTTGGTCTCACCGATGTACACAGCAGAGCAATCAAGGCAGGGGACTTTATAAATGCATTGAGTCGGCTGATTATTACTTTTAGGGGGTTTAAACACTGCCTTAACAGCCCATAGATCTTCAGAGGAACATAGGATTAACATTTCATCTGCATCATCTCTTAAATACATGAACCATATCACAAGATATGTTCTGTGCTAGGGGGGTTTACTATTATAATATTTTTTCTTTGCTTTATTAAATGCTAGATTGATAACATGTTGTGGATATTTTAATTTAGTAAAAGAAGAGAAAAGAAATTGTGTCTCAGATTATAAATCAGGAGGAGAACAAATGAGTAACGCTCTAAGATATAGTGACGAAAGTGTAGCTAGTTTGGTGTTGTATGTGTGCAAAGAAAATCAATGTATATATGTAGAAGGAGAAGTTTGTTTCCTGTAAACAGAAAAGGAAAGATGAGAAGAATTTTTCCAAGAAACAAGATAATCTAGAAAAGGGATAGAGGAATTGTGTGGGAGTTCATGTGTAAAAGAGATAGAAGTGTGTATACCGTTTATGTCTTAAAATATTATTAATGTTAGTAGTTTTATGAATGGAACCGAATATGTCGTCCACATAGCGAAGCCATGTGGACTCAGACAAAAGAGGAATGTGGAGAATGTAGTAAAATTCAATCAGTTCCATAAGAATGTTGCTTAAAGAGGGGGGAAAGGGGAGAACCCATAGATAGACCATTTGTCTGTTTGAAAAATAGGTTGTTAAAAGAAAAGAAAACTGTGATCAAGAGTGAGAAGTTTGAGTTGTTTGAGAACAGGAAAAGGAAGATTGAGAGTAATGTTTTCTTGTAAGTATTTTTCTAAAAGATCTAATGTGAAAGGAACAGGAACAGACATAAAGAGAGAAGCAACGTCAAAACTTAGAAATTGATGTGTATGGGAATTGAGTTTATGCTAGTGTTGTATGAGATTATAAATGTTAGTTAGATGAGAAGGTGAAATTTTTCCAATTAAAGGTCTAAGTTGAGAAGAAATCCAAGAAGAAAGTTTATAGGTGACACATTTAGTATTGGAAATGATGGGGCGTAAAGGGTTGATTCTGTTTGTGTAATTTAGGTAAACCATAGAATTGAACTAGATTCGTCATGTGAGATTTGTTATTAAAATGAATATATGGTAAATGTTTACAAATGGATTTAAGCTTTTTGTTGAAATGAACATGTAAGTGAGTGAGTGAAATTAATATGTAATACTAACTGTGTCACCTATAAACTTTCCTCTTGGATTTCTTCTCAAGTTAGACCTTTAATTGGAAAAATTTCACCTTCTCATCTAACTAACACTTATGATTTCATACAACGCTTGCATAAACTCAATCCCCATACACATCAATTTCTAAGTTATGACGTTGCTTCTCTCTTTAAGTCTGTTCCTGTTCCTTTCACATTACATTATTTACATTTTTGAGGAATTTGAATAAACATAAGCAAACATTACCAAAGCCACAAATTTTAATTGAGCATGAAAGATAATTTTTCAAAACAATTTAAATAAGGTATTTTAATCAGTTCTTGACTACAACTAAGTATATAAATGATTGAATTCTAGCGATACTCCACCATCTCTTTGTCTGTCCCAGAGCTTTGCTATGGACCTTTGTGTTCCATTACAAAATTATAACATTAATAGTGTGATGCATCAAAATTCCATCTCTTTTACGCATGAACTCTCACACAATTCCTCAATCCACTGGATTACTGCTGTGAAGAGAAAAAATTACTTGCTCATCTTTCTTTTTCTGACTTTATGAAAACCTACTTCTCCTTCTACATATCTTCTACACTGGTTTTTATTCACACACATATGACACCAAACTAGCTACGGCAGCTGCTATATCTTAGACTTCCCACCATTTGTTTTCTGCTAATTTATTATCTGAGACACAATTCTTTTCTCTCTTTAAATTAAGCATCACATGTCTAGCATTTTAATAAAGAAGCAAAAACAACCTGTATAACAACACCTCACAGAACATGCCTTCTCCTTCTTCCATTCCACAAACAACCATAATATTGAAACGGCATTAAAAATATTCAGTTTGTTACTCACGCAATCGCAAACGGATATCGGCACCCCTAGTAATCAAACCGACTCGAAGATGCATTTATAAGTCCCACTGCATTAATAACTCGCTATCGGACATGCGACATTCCAGAAAGATATATCAACATAGTATGATTTAGCAGATTCCCCAGGCTGGCTTAACAACCCATATATCTTAAATGGTATCCATTTCATCTGCATCATCTCTTAAACCATTAAGCCTATATCACGAAATATAGTTGAATCTCTATCTATTACTGTATAAGTATTTTAATGGATTCAGGTAATTTAAAGGGTGGAAAAACTTCAGAATTCATTACTTCTTGATTTACGTTACCTCATACCACTGCTAAGCCAGCCATTATCGATTTGTATTTACGTGGTTGCGTAGAATTTTTGACCCTATCTGAAGGACTAGGTATCCCCAGGCAGATAGCTTTACATTATTTGTATGGTGCTTTTTATAGAACAATTTAATTTTTATGTTTTAAATAAAAAAGTTTTTATGTTACAGGTTTAACTATCAAATAAATATTTGAATTGCTTCTAAGCATTAGTCAAAACTAGTGATATATATATATATATATATATATATATATATATAACTAATAACTATATATATATATATAATAACTATAACTATATTTAATAATAATAATAACCTTATATATATATATATGTAACCAATATATATGTATATATCTTTCTTTCAACATATATATAAATATATGTCCAAAACAAATCTAGAAAAACTATTATATTGCATAAGAAATTAGTTTTTATCAAAAGCTAATTAGATGCAAGAATAATGTGAAAAAAAAGTGACTTAGTTGATGCTATTCTTTTTTTAGTTTATGGGTAATTTTGGATTATTGTTACATTTATGACTAATTTTTAATTTACACCGGCAGATTTTCGAAATATTTTTAGTGTTCCAATATTTTCCTTAACTATATTCTGCTAATTATATTTTCTACCTTATATATATATAATAATAATATATATGTAATATATGTAATAATAATATATAATATATGTATATATGTATATTTATAATATGTAATAATATATATAATAATATATATATATAATAATAATAATATATGTAATAATAATAATAATAACTAACTCATAATATATATATATATAATAATAATATATATAACAATGAATATAACTCAAATATATATACATATGCATATCTTTGTATACATAATAATAATATAATAATAATAATATATATATATATATATATATATATATATATATAACTTAATAACTATATATATATATATATATATATAATAATATATATAATATATATATCTTT
>JABUQX010141299.1:5000-10000 GCA_015478945.1 Trachelipus rathkii
AGAAATGCAATATAATGAACACGTAAAAGTGAACACAATTTTACAAAAGATAAATTTTTGCAGGCCTGTGTTATTATTACCTTCGGAGAACTGTTAACAATTATTATATCTCATTATTATTAGTAATAATAATAATAATAATAATAAATTAATAATAATAATAATAATAATAATAATAATAATAATAATAATAATAATAATAATAATAATAATAATAATAATAATAATAATAATAATAATAATAATAATAATAATAATAATAACCCAATAATAATAACAACAGCAACATCGAGAATAAAAAGAATAATAAAAATAATAATAATCTTTCAAGTTTAAAAAATCCGTCCGTTTACATTTTCAATAATTCTTAGATCTCATTTCAGAGGAATAACATATATAATATGTATATATATGTATAATAACATAATAGCATAATATAGCATAATAACTGTAATAATAACCAATATAATAATATGTATATGAAATATAAATCTAGATCTAGAGTAATTTAATAATATATATATATATATATATCATATAATATATAATAATAATAATATGTAATATATGTAATAATATGTATATAACTAATATATAATAATATATATGTATGTATATATAATATATAACAACATAATATATAATAATAATATATGTAATATATTTGCTGCTATAACCTTAATAACCAATATGGCATAACAATATCTTTCTTTATATGCTGCTAATAAATATATATATATATATATAAATATAAATATATATATATATATATATATATAATTTTTTTTATTGTTTGATGTTATCGCTATGTTTTAATTTGTTATTAAATATATTGAATACTTGAGACATATTGATTATTATAAGTGACGTAATTCCATGAAGAAAATAAAGCGAAATTACGAAATATTTAAAACCAACCTGTAGTTTTAAAAGTTTATAAGTTAAACTATAATCTAGTTAAGTTTATTAAATGATTTAAATACATGAAACAGATTGATTATAATCGTCGTAATCTCCTTTGCATGCGTAAGCCACAAAGCATTTTTGAAATAGTTTTATCAGTAAAATATTTTTCACATATTTGATGAACAATCTGATAATGAAAACAATGGAAATATTTTAATTATTATAATTACAATATAAACTTGCTTGCTTTTTTTTCAAATATGTTAGTTAATGACTCTCCGTAACGCCACGTTAGCTTTATAGCATTAAGATATATTTATATATTTTTTTTATTCTAATTAATTAAATTTTATATTTTAATATATTCAGGAATAATCAGTAGAAATAAATGAAAAAATAAAAAATAAACAAATTATTTTAATTTTATTCCACATTCCTTAATTTTTTTTTTTACGTTGATTTGAATTTCAAATAAAAGTAAAGGAAAAAACTTTTACATTTTTAAAATTCATTTCACTTAAAGAAACTTGACCTCTGTTTGACCTCTTTATTATTATTATTATTATTATTATTATTATTATTATTATTATTATTATTATTATTATTATTATTATTATTATTATTATTATTGTTATTGTTATTGTTATTGTTATTGTTATTGTTATTGTTATTGATTATTATTATTATTATTATTATTATTGTGTGTGTGTGTGTGTGTGTGTGTGTGTGTGTGTGTGTGTGTGTGTGTGTGTGTGTGTGTTATTGTGTGTGAGTGTGTGTGTGTGTGTGAGTGTGTATTATTATTATTATTATTATTATTATTATTATTATTATTATTATTATTATTATTATTATTATTATTATTATTATTATTTTATTATTATTATTATTATTATTATTATTATTATTATTATTATTATTATTATTATTATTATTATTATTATTATTATTATTATTATTATTATTATTATTATTATTATTATTATTACTATTATCATCATCATTATTATTATTGTCACATACATAATTATTGTGTTATGATAAAAACTTATAGCTACTACATTGATCGTGGTAGTCATTAGGTATTATTCACATTAATCTAATTACTAATATTTTATTGTACATTTAATTAATAAAATTATTGTTACTATTAGAAAGGAAGAGGCATCTGCGTAGTTGATGCTCAAAATGTATATGTATAAATGTATTGTATTCGGGGCTCAAAGGGCACAACACTGTGTTGCAATCAGTAGCCCCATTTCAGGTAGGAGTGAAATTGAATCCTAATTATATGATTTATTGTACCATTTTGAAATTGTAATAATATCAATTATATTTGTATATCTGTTATTAAGGGAAAAAAATTGTAACTGTTATACTGAATAAAAGTTTTTTGATTTTGATTTTGATTATTATTATTATTATTATTATTATTATTGTGTGTGTGTGTGTGTGTGTGTGTGTGTGTGTGTGTATTAGTATTATTATTAATATTATTATTATTGTGTGTGTGTGTGTTATGACCATTGTGTGTGTGTGTGTGTGTGAGATATTTTTCACCTTTCTTTTTATAGACCACATTATCCATCTTCATTGTTGTTATTATTACTATTAGTTTTATTTTTTATTATTATTATTATTATTATTATTATTATTATTATTATTATTATTATTATTATTATTATTATTATTATTATTATTATTATTATTATTATTATTATTATTATTATTATTATTATTATTATTAAAATAATTATAATTATTATTATAATAATAAATTATTATTATTATTATTATTGTTATTATTATTATTATTATTATTATTATTATTATTATTATTATTATTATTATTAGTGTGTGTGTATTATTATTATTATTATTATTATTATTATTATTATTATTATTATTATTATTATTATTATTATTGTGTGTGTGTGTGTGTGTGTGTGTGTGTGTGTGTGTGTTTGTGTGTGTGCTCTTATTTTTGAGAATATGTTTTTGTGTTTTGGTATTACTATTATTATTATTATTATTATTGATTATTATTATTATTATAATAATAATTATTATTATTATTATTACTATTATTAGTTATTTTTTTTATTATTATTATTATTATTATTATTATTATTATTATTATTATTATTATTATTATTATTATTATTATTATTATTATTATTATTATTATTATTATTGTTATTATTATTATTATTATTATTATTATTTCCAACGTCTCAAAATCTCGTTTCGTGCTTATTTTATTTTATTTTATTTCATTTCTTTTTAAAATTGGAATTCTTTTCGGTCTTAACTTAGAGCTGATGACAGTAAAAAATTCTTGCTAATAATAAAAATAATAAAAATAATAATAATAGTAATAATAATAATAATAATATATAATAATAATTATAATAACAACTATAATAATAATAAGAACAATATTAATATCCTAATAATCACCAACTCATAATATATAATAATATGTATGTAATATTATAATAATAGCCAACCAATAACCAGCAACTTAACAATAATAACCCAACAATATTAATAACCAATACTAGTAGCCAATAATAATAACCTTAATAGTAATGTAATATGTGGCAGCATTGTAGCCTGTAACTGCCCAACCAGTAATAATAATAATAATAATAATAATAATAATAATAATAATAATAATAATAATAATAATAATAATAATAATAATAATAATAATAATAATAATAATAATAATAATAATAATAATAATAATAATAATAATAATAATGACAAAATTATTGTAATATTATTATTTATTATTTTTATTTTTTTTATTACTTATATTATTATTTTTATTATTTTTATTATTTTTTATTATTTTTATTATTATTTTTGTTATTTTTAATTTTTTATCATTTTTATTATTTTTTTATTATTATTTTTATTATTTTTAATAATATATATTATACATACTATAATAACTTGCAAATTTTTGTCCGATACTTTTACGACAATTTTGTGCTCTGAGTTAAGAAAAAGTAAACACCAATGAGCAAAAATAAGCAATAATTTAATTTAGAGATTCACGACTAAATTAACAATTCATAAAAAAAGTTAAGCTACCATTAAACATATCTATACACAATTCTATAAGAATTTTTATATTTTTTGAACAACAACATAAAAAAATATTTCGAGTGCTTTGCTCGACCATAGCCAAGCTTGAACGCTTGCGTTCTGGCGGAGCGTAGCGACGTTTCTTATTATTATGATTATTATTATTATTAATATTATTATTATTATGATTAGTATGATTATTATTATTATTATTATTATTATTATTATTATTATTATTATTATTATTATTATTATTATTATTATTATTATTATTATTATTATTATTATTATTATTATTATTATAAGTATTATTATTATTATTATTATTATTATTATTATTATTATTATTATTATTATTATTATTATTATTATTATTATTATTATTATTATTATTATTATTATTATTATTATTAGCTATTATTATTATTGTATTATTATTATTATTGTGTGTGTGTGTGTGTGTTATTATCATTATTATTATTATTATTATTACTATTATCATTATTACTATTATTATTATTATTATTAATATTATTATTATTATTATTATTATTATTATTATTATTATTATTATTATTATTATTATTATTATTATTATTATTATTATTATAGGTATTTTAATAATATAAGTAGCACATTAATTTGATGCAGCTTCGGTCGAATGTCATTTCTCATTTGACAACTTTCCAAATAATTTCATGGCTTACTTATTATGCCTTCCTTCTTCACTGATTAATAATTATACAGAAAATCTCTCGTCTCGTCACGCTACTGAAGATAATCTACCTTCCGAGAATTACAAGTCTTCGGAGATTTATCAAATTTCATCAGTTATTAATTACTATTGGGTTGTTGTTGTTGTTGTTGTTGTTGTTGTTGTTGTTGTTGTTGTTGTTGTTGTTGTTGTTACTTGTTGTTATAATTAGTTGTTTATTTGTTATTTTGTTGTTGTTGTTGTAATAGTTGTTGTTGTTGTTTTTGTTGTTGTTGTTGTTGTT
>JABUQX010141299.1:12500-18005 GCA_015478945.1 Trachelipus rathkii
CTCTCTCTCTCTCTCTCTCTCTCTCTCACACACACACACACATACACACACACACACACACACACACACACACACACACACACCACTACGCACACACACCTACATTAACATTTCAAATGAGAATGTGCTTTAAATAAAGCTGACTTTTGTGAATTACTTCACTCAATACAGTTCTCATTACGACTAATTTTGTAAATGAGATTGTCGTGGCGACTCGGTTTTATTTCGGCCATTCGTGACAAAATGACCGAGTCAAGTCGGGTGTTCGAACTCTTCAACTTGCTCATACAATTTGTTCTCCATGGCTTTTAATGATGATTTTGACGCATAAAAAAGGTTTTATTTTAAAGTATTTTTTTTCATTCAATTGATTACGTAATAAAGCTTATGAGCGTTTTTATTATTATTTATGTTTATATTTATATTCCTTTTATTTTCCCTTTTCTTCTTTTCTATTTATTTTTTTCTTTCCTTTCTCTTTTCTTTCCTCTTCTTTTCTCTTTTCTTTCCTTCTTTTTTTTCTTATTTTCCTTCTTTTTTCCTTCTTTTTTCCTTCTTCTTTTTTCCTTCTTCTATTTTCCTTCTTCTATTTTCCTTCTTCTATTTTCCTTCTTATTCTTATTCTTATTCTTCTTATTCTTTCTTCTTTCTCTTCTTCTTTTTCTACTTTTCCTTTATTCTCTTCTTTCTTTCTTCTCTTCTTCTTTACTCGTCTTCTTTTCCTTTTTCTTTTTTCTTTTTCTATTTCGTCTTTATTTTCTTATGTAGATATATAAAAATTTGATAATAAAGTTAATCTTGTTCTAATAATAGTTATAAAAATGCAAGCTAACAAAACAGTTCCATGTTTAAAAGGCAAGAAAATTTAACCTAAAAATGTGTGTTTCAGTCCCTGTTCAATTCAAGCCGTTAAAACGCGGCTTTTGTAGCGCTATAGGTTAACAGTATAGTTGAGTAGGTTAATCAGTAATACAGTGTTCCATCAATAGGAGAGTTTGAAGCGGTAATGTAGATAACATTAGTGAGGTGATAAAAACGCGACATTAACTCTTAAGTGAATTATATATATATATATATATATATATATATATTTTTAAGTTGATATATATATACAAATTTAAACATATTTACTTATACTTCTTATAACATAATAACCATAACCTTATATGTTATATGCTGTAATATGTATGTATGTAATAGTAATACAGTAGCCAGCTAGCCAGCAATAATATGGCATGCTGTAGCATAATATATAATAACCTTAGTAATAACAATAGCTCATGTAATATCATATTATGTAATAGTAATAATATGTAATATATGTATATGTATTATTGATAATAATAATAACCAACAATAGCCAATACTCTGCTAACCTTTGCTCCCAACCAGTATGTAATAATATGTAACCAGCCAATAATAATAATAGTAATAATAGTAATAATAACTAATATGTAATATGTAACTCGCTCCAACAATCAACTCTTTGTAGCCAACAATAACCTTATATAGAAGTGGAATATAAAATTTAAACATTTTTATATATTTTTTTTTATTTGAGGTACTTCTTATATTTACTTTTTTATGCTGTTTTTTTAGTTCCTTTAATGGATGAATAAATTAAAATAAATTACATTAAATAAATAAATTATAATTTACAGCTGTCAGATCGTAATAATTTTACCCTGAAGGATCTTGGATGATCCTCAAGAGGCTTTCTCCAAAAGAGACAATTTCTAATTTTGAAAATAAAAGGTTATGTTAGAATCTTATATTATTTATGAGCATTATCAAAAAGAAATATCTATCTATCTAACTATCTATCTATCTATCTATTATTATTAATATTATTGTTATTATTATTATTATTATTATTATTATTATTATCATTATTATTATTGTGTTCACTGAATTTAAAATTACCTGAGCGACTTTAAGCAAAAATATTTAACGTATCTGTTCACTGAATTTAAAATTACCTGAGCGACTTTAAGCAAAAATATTTAACCTATCTATTTACTAACTAACTAACGATAATTTATAACTTTTAATAATTTATTAATAATAATTGACACTTTTTTTGATATATTTCCAAGCAAAAATGGCAGGCACTATATATATATATATATATATATATATATAGCCTATATTTAAATATGTGTATCTAATAATAATAATAATATGTAATAATAATATATGTATATGCTTGTGTATTTCTATTAACAATGTGGTTTCTTCTTTAATAGATATAATATATTAATATAGATAATAATATAATATATAATATATATATAATAATATAATAATATGTAATATAATATATATATATATAATAATATATGTATCAACGTAATAATAATATAATAATATAATATAATATTACGTTTATCATATCTTTGTTTTACTGGTCAACAAGCACATAATAATTTAAAATAGTATGTAATATAATATAAATTGTAATTTATTAAATAAATGTAATAACATAACCAGCCATGTATAACTTATGTGTATATATATCTATATTTAATATGTATATATATGTAATAATAATAACATATAAATAATAATATATATATATATAATAATAGCAGCGCCGCGCCGCCACTTAACCAACGCCAACATAGCGCCAGTATACCTTATAGCAGCAGCAACCAACGTATATGTAATAGCCAGTATAATAATAATATAACCTTAATAATATACCCATATGCTACTATATATATGCGACTGGAGGTTCAGTTCAGCGGTGTCATTGTGATGGCGATGGGAATAAAGGAGTGATGGCATGATAACCTTAGCCCTTGTAGCCAACCTTGTATAGCAGCAACAGCCTTAGCATATGCATAATATATATGTATAGCAATAGCCAATAATATAATATATCATAATAATAACATATATGTAATAATATAACTTAACAGCACCAATAACCAACAACCAACGCTGCTTCCTTTGCTATGTAATATGCGAGAGTGATTGCTAGCTGAATTCAGGCGTGAAATAACGTTATTGGTACCATTCGTTATCTGCCAGGCGTACGATTCTGACACAGAAAACAAAGAAGTACGATTGTCGTTTTGTGTATTATAAATCTATCAATTATTTTTAGAGCTTTGTCATGTTGTCCTTCTCTTTTATTCTGTCTCACTATATTTCCATCATTTTTATTTTTATAGAGTCCAAAATAGGAGACAAAAACAACTTAGTCTTAATGTTTCTGCTTGTTTACGTATATTGCAAAATGACACATGAAGAAATATAACTGGTGTATATTTATATACATAGCCTTATATATATATATATACTGCTATATATGCTGATATATATATATATATCTGCTATATATATATATATATATATATATATATATATATATATATATACATATATCTATAATATATATAAATATATATAACTATATAACTATATATATTTAATATCGCTACCCATATATAATATATCCGAAGGAATCAGTGGCATAGCGTCATAGAAGATTCTGAGGCTCAGCCTGCCAATTATTTTCTAAAGTAATTTTTCATTAATAATAAACTAGTATATTATAATCAAATACTTACAAATAGAAACATTGTGTTCTGTTTTTATCACATTTAAATAATGGGTTTTGTCCCCTCGCTCCAAAAAAAAAAAAACAATATAAAAGGCGAGTTGAGAAAAAATGCGTCTCCTAGCCACGTGAGCGAAAACGACGACGAAGTCAATTGACTCGATTTTGGAATTGCAAGAAGAAATTTGATATGATTCTCGCTTTTATGACGATAGGCAGAAAACAGGTCTCTCTCTCTCTCTCTCTCTCTCTCTCTCTCTCTCTCTCTCTCTCTCTCTCTCTCTCTCTCTCTCTCTCTCTCTCTCTCTCTCTCTCTTTCTCTAATTGTTTCCTCTTTTAAAACTAAAATTGTTTTCGGCCTCCCATGTAAAATCTGCGCTAACTGTCGCTGGTGCATATATATATATATATATATATATATATATATATTTATATATATATAAATATCTAGTTTTATATATAAAGATATGTATTAATAATATGTATATGTAACCTTAGCTTAATAGCCAGCCAGCCAGCTAGCCAGCCAATAACAACCAGCCATATAACCAACAGTTTATATGGGCCTGATTTTGTATGTATGGCAATAGCCAGCCCTTGTAGTAATATAGCAGCAGCCAACAACAGCAACCAACCGCATGTAATATGTAGCCAGTAACCATGTATATGTATATATATATACTATTTATCTTTGTGACTTAATAATAATAACTAGCCAGCCAATGACGTAATAATAATAACCAACCAGCAATAATAACTTAATAATACAATAATATATGTAATAATAATAATATGTATATAATAGCATAATATATATATATATTAACATATATATATAATAATATTATTATATATACATATAACATAACTTAATATATGTATAACTGCTATATATGTATATAATAACCCTTGTATATGTATATACTATCTTATATATATATCAAGAGCTGAGAACCCTTATTGGATGCAAGATTGCAATGCTTAGCCAGATTATATGTCGATTTAAGTCAATATTTACTATAACAATAATATTAATTATGATTGATTTAATAACATTTGAACTTAATCAGTGATGTTAATTGTCAAATGAAAACAAAAGCCTAATGGCTCAATCACAAGGCCCAAGATTTCATTGGGCGTCTTAAACATTGCCATTTGCAGAATGAAAATGATACAAGATTCGTATTCAAGTTACACAACGTTATATATATATATATATAATATATATATATATATATATATATATATATATATATATATATATAACTATCTCATATATATATATATATATATATATATATATATATCTCTTTTATATATTTATATAATAATAATATAATAATATATCTTTCAACTCAATAATAATAATATATATGTAATAATAATAATAATAATAATAGTAATAATAATAATATATAATAATAATAATAATAATATAATAATATAATAATATATTATATGTAATAATATTTAATATAATATAATATATATATATATATAACAACTATTATAATAATAATAATAATAACCAATATATGTAATATAACCTTTGCAATAATATATATAATATGTATATGCACATGTAACTATAATAATATGTATATATCAACTTTGCACATATGTCTTCATTTATATATACTGTAATAATATATGTATGTATATATATATGTAACAATATATATATATATGTAATATAATATAATAATAATAATAATAATAATAATATATATATATATACCAAATATATATATGTAATATATGTAGCAATATAACTCAATAATAGCCATCATAACAATAATAACTTATATGTAGCCAATAATAATAATATGTATAATAACTCTTCATAATAATAATAATATATATGTATATGTTTATATGTATAATAATAATATGTAACTCTTTAATAATAGCAATAATAATGTATGTATAATAACCAATAT
>JABUQX010141300.1:0-10000 GCA_015478945.1 Trachelipus rathkii
GTTGTACTTCGTTAGTTTGGAATTGGGTGTCTTCGAACTTGCGCATTTATCGTAAAACCTTTCGTTTTCAGTGCTATAACTTCAATATATATATATATATATATATATATATATATAATATATATATATATATATATATATATATATATATATACTATATATATATATATAATATATATATATATATATATATATATATATATATATATATATATATATATATATATATATATATATATATATATATATACTGCTATATGATATACTATATATATATATATATATTTCTCGTTTTTGCCACAATCTTAAAATCCACCCCACCAAACTCTTTCCCCAACCTCCGCCCTTAATGAAAGAGATTTTAATGGATTTATATACTTTTTTGCACTACTATTATTGAAGTAAATATAGGAAGGTTGTGCTTGAGAAGAAACATCAATTTTTCTGCCTTTTCTGTTTGTAAGCCTGTTCCTCTGTTTCATCACATATTAGCACAGCATTGCTAAATACTCTCTCACTTGGAACATTTTTTGGAGGGACAGGCCAAGTATTTCCTTGAAAGTTTACTCAAGCGTGGGTAAACATTTTGATTAACTTTCCACCAACTGATACTATCATCATTTGTATCTAGCCGTTTTTCTTGGTGATAGTTTTCACAATCATTTACTACATCTTTTGCAATACCTACTGTGTTTCTTCATTACTATGGACTGTAGAATTTCTTTCAGTGAATCTGTTATTGGTTTATACTTAGAAGGTATTGGTTCTGTAGATTTGTTTTTTTCCTTTAAATGGATGGCGAATTAATAGAATGTTCCGATTGAAGTATTTCAACTGCAGCACAAAGTGACGATTTAACTTGGTCTAATATTGTGTTACAAAAAAAATTTGCCTTTATAATAGGGATCTAAGTAAGTTGCCATAGTATGAAGTTCATTAATTTCCACAGAAAACAAAGCGTTTTTCTAGCTTTAGTATCATTACATCTTTCATTCTTTTTAAACCGTCATCATTTTTCATTTGAAGATGGTTTGCAATAATCCTTCCTTAGCGTTGGGATTAATGGTATTACATCGGAGACAGAAGCTGTAGAGGCGCTGATTTTTTTTGGGTAATTTCTTGAAATGGTTTCAATAGCTTAATGCAGTGTGATATGATGTCATTTTCCACATTAGTAAGAATGTTTACTTTGGAATACGAACTGGCGTACAAATCAAGAGTTTCTTTGAGCAATACCATTCCTTCCATCATATGAAGTGTGCTATTCCAGCAAGTTGGAACGTCTTTGATAACAGTAAGATATGGAATATCAAGCCGTTTTTGAATTGCCTTCAACTAATTTTTATTTTTATTTTCAGATTCATCTTATGTATTTTTAAGATAAAATTCTTTATAAAATCTCGACAATAATTATCCGCGCAACATCAGCAGGGCAAAGCGCGGATGCGGATCTTTAATAATGTGCGGATGCTCCGCGGATGCAGATGCGGATGTTACCTACATGACTAATATATATATATATATATATAGATATATATATATATAACATATATATATATATATATATATATATACATATATATATATATATATATATGCTAACTGATTTAGTTAGACACTGCTTAATAATATATGAGAGTAAAGGATATGTATGTATGTATGTATGTATATGTATATATTATAATATATGTATATAATAACATAATATGCACATAATAATAATATAATATATATAATAAATATAATATATACATATATATATAATAACTGCTTAGCATAATAACTTCTTCATATGTAATGTGTAATAATATAATATGTATATATATATAATATGTATATGTATAATATATAATATATAATATAATATATATATATATAAATAATAATAGTAGCATATAATAACCTTAACATGCATAACTATATCTAAATATATGTATATATACCGCCTATGTTGCTGTATATATAATAATATATGTATATATATATATATATAATATATATATATATATAATAATAATAATAATATATATATAATATATCATATATATATAATAATAACATAATAGCAACATATATATAAAGAGAGACTGGCACACGAGTAATAAAAAGTTACTGGAGTCGCCGCTAATATATATATATATATATATATATATATATATATATATATATATATATATATATATATATATATATATATATATATATATATATATATATATATATATATATATATATATATATATATATATATATATAAAGTGCATTCCGATTATGAAATGAATCACAGAACTGAATAGTAAAAAGATGAAACTGTTTTTAAAGACGAGTCATCCTATATTTCCTCGAAGGAGGCGACATGCGACAAGATAGTTAAGATGTTCCGTGCCTGTTGCAATAGCGATTAGAAAATGGAAGTGATGCAACAGCATGTCAGACAAAGAGAAAATGAAAAGGATTAGTAAGTGCGTAGTTTATAACAGAAAAAAAAGCTAGAAACTTTACCCTCTCTCTACCTTTTTTAGAAGAGCTGAATCGGCAGAACTAATTCTGATATGTGACGCGCCTGAACTATATATATATATATATATATATATATATATGATATCTATATATATAATCTAATATATATATATATATATATATATATATATATATATATATATATATATATATATATAATATATATAATAACTTACCCGTTTTACATACTATATATATATATATATATATATATATATATATATATATATATATATATATATATATATATATATATATATTTTTTTTTTTATATATATATATATGCTTTTATGTTCTCTAGTATTGATAGATCAATATATATTTATGAACATACTAGCTTCTAGAATTCGTAGCTCATTTCTCTAGACGAGTTATGAAGAGATCATGTTATGTAAAGCTAATCAAATCAGCTAACTGCATAGAACGGAATAAATACACAATATTTGGCAATGACTTTCGCCCGTTAGTATGTTGTATGTGATTACAAATAGGGCTCGAGTGGCGAAAGTCACTGGTTTAATTCCTAGAGAGAAATTCTCTAGAGATAGATAGATAGATAGATAGATAGATAGATAGATAGATTTCATTTAAGTAACTACCATGCCTAAAGCCAAGAGCAATCATTAAAGAAATATTAGAGAAATTCTCTAGAGATAGATAGATAGATAGATAGATAGATATATAGATAGATAGATAGATAGATAGATAGATAGATAGATAGATAGATAGATAGATAGATAGATAGATAGATAGAATGATTTCAATTAAGTAACTACCATGACTAAAGCCAAGAGCAATCATTAAAGAAATATTAGAGAAAATCTCTAGAGATAGATAGATAGATAGATAGATAGATAGATAGATAGATAGATAGATAGATAGATAGATAGATAGATAGATTTCAATTAATTGACTACCATGACTAAAGCCAAAAGCAAGTATTAAAGAGTAAATAAGAGCATTCTTTAATTAAATGTTCTCTTTCGATTTCAAGACACTTTTTAACACCCTCAAATAAGAACTATTTTTAAATTAAAACTTAACTCATTAAATCCATGTAACGTATTGATGAAGAAGAAAATTCTCCGCATTTAACTCTACCTATCTATCTATCTATCTATCTATCTATCATATATATCTATCTATCTATCTATCTATCTATCTTCTATCTATTTACACAAATGTAATAGCTAACCATGTATGTAATATGCATATATATGTAATAACTGTAATAATAATAACCAACAATAATAATAATATATGTAATATGTATGTAATATATATATATATAAATATGTCTGTAATAATATATATATAATATATAAATATATATCACTCATATATATTTCTCATATATATATATAATATATATATGTAATATATGTAATATAATATCAATAATATATATAATAACTAATAATAATATATCTCAAGGTTTAAGGTGCTGCTTTAACTATGGATCATTCATATTGCAAGGTGTAATTGACCCATGATTAAATTTACACCACTATATATATATATATATATATATATATATATATATATATATATATATATATATATATATATATATATATATATATATATATATATATATATATATATTATTTCAATGTTTGAGTCAAAATGATAATCGCCTCAGGGTTTAACAATATATCTCAAGTTTTATCGAAAGTTGTGATAATGAAATTTTAGCTTTTTTGAGTATGTTATGATAATTTGTTCTTGGCTCACTTTCAAGTACGATCAACAGGTAAGCATATCTGATAATAATAATAATAACAATAATAATAATATAATGTGTATATATATATATATTATTTTTATATCAAAGATATATACATGTATATATGTATATATATATATGTATATATATTATCTTTTTTACTATATATATTATATATATATATTTTATATATATGTATATATATACTTATATGGCAAGAGAGAGAGAGAGAGATTATCACTATCTTCCAGAAGGGGCAGAAAAAAAAATAAAAAAAACTAATAAATACCATGTTCTCACATAACAAATATTTCTTTTAAAAAATGTGCAGATTTTCACCTCTTCTCAATTTTCAGCTCAACTACAACAGTAAAACTTAGTTGCAGGGGCAAATTATACTAAACTTATAGGTTTAATGGCCATGTAAATTAATTTTATTGTAAAATTTCATAAGGAAAATTATTAACTTTTAACTAAGTTGAAGCCAATTTTTTTTAAATTTAACTTTAAAAGTTTAAACAACTTTAGCTTTAAAAGTTCAAATGATATTTCAAATATATTTCTTGCCAATGGAAGAATATTTTTCGTAGAGAAAATCCATCTTCTGAGAAATAGGTGAAAATTAAGGGATAAAAACCTTCTAATGTTAGTGAGGATATATATATATATATATATATATATATATATATATATAACATATATATATAATATATATATATATATATATATATAATAATATATATAATATAATATAATAATATATGAATAACAATATTTTTATAATAATAATATATATGTAATAATAACCATATATATATAATAATAATAACTTGTATATTTATATATATATGCATATATATATACATGTATATATATATATGTATATATATATATATATATATATATATATACTTTATATATATACATATATATATATATATGTATATAATAACTCATATAAATAACATAACCATGTATATGCATTATTTAATCAGAACTCTTTTATTATTTGGATAATTTAAATACAAAAATAAAATTATAAGAAGAAATTTAAAATACTATATTGTAGAATAGAAGGTAAAGCTGCTTATATGCATTTTTTTAGTAAAATGGTGTGTTTTTTTTTATTTTTTTGAGTATTTAACGGGGCTGGAATCCTTTATCACATTTATCTTTCGCGAATGGTGGTGATATATCGTTTGACATACTAATAGTAATAACGGTGATTTTGGTGATAATGATAAATAATAATAATGTTAATGATAATTTTTAATATGGTGAATAGTGGTAAATAATATTAATATATAGTGATAATGATAATAATAATACAATGTAATATTAGTTAATGAGAAAATTTTTAATATAGTGAATAAGTGGTAAAATAATATTAATATATTAGTGAAATATTATTGTAAGGCATAATAGGCTAATATTAAAACAGGTGTCTACCAGTGATAGTGATAGTGACGATAATGATAGTAATGATAGTGATAGTATTAATAATGGTAGTGATATTTTTTTTATTTTTATATTTTTATATTTGTACCAGCAAAGAAATCTAAATTTGTATATCGTATTTGGGTTTATGTATATGTATTTATGTATGTATATATTTTTTATTTTTAAAATATATTTATTTATTTATATAAAAGCGCCCGATAGCTCAGTGTTAGAGCACTCGCCCAACAAAGCGAGGGTCCCAGGTTCGCAACTGGTCGGGTGGGAGAATGTGAGCTATTCTCTCCTTTGGGCTTAGCACCGTCCTGCTCAGGACGTTAGGTAGATTTTTCTCCTTGATTGATGATCCACTGCTGTGAGTGATGTATTGTTTGTCTTTCTATATATATATATATATATATATATATATATATATATATATATATATATATATATATATATATATATTTTTTTATTTTTTTTCTTTAAATATATTTATTTATTTATATCTTTCTTCTTACCACTAATATATATCTGGTGTAGGGCGTGGCTAGATGTTTTTACATGGATTGGAGCCAGAGATATATATATATATATATATAACCTTATATGTATTTATGTAGATATATGGAGATAATAATAATAATAATAATAATAATATATACATATATCTATATAAAAATTTACATGTTATTTGTTTATATATATATATATGTATAATAATATATATAATATAACTTAATATATATATATATATATATATATATATATATATATATATATAACAATATACTATATACGAAACAAATAACAAAAAAATATTTGTATATATATTTACTAATAATATTATATATATATATATATACTATATATATATATATATATACCTATATATATATATAAGGGAGTTTACCATATTGATAAATTACCGTGATAAAGAAGAGTTTACCAAATTAGGATTTAAAGCTACGATATATATAATATATATATATATATATATATATATATATACTTTTTATATATATATATATATATCTTTCTTCTTTCTTTCTTCACCACAACCACTTGCATATATATATATATATATATATATATATAATGAAATTATATAGAAAATTAAAGAAACCTATTTATGGCACGGAGAGTACGATCGACGAGTAGGAGGCTTGCCTCTCTTTATAACATTGACGGGATAGGATTTATTTCTATTCCAGCTACGCCGATGTGCTAATGCAAGTTAACCAGTGGATAGGGAGGCAAAGCATAAATAGCTCATTTTTGGTTTTATATTTCTTTAAGATTTTGTACATTAATTTTCTTATGATTTCTTATTATATTAAAATTTTTTTTTTATATTTTTATTTTTATTTGTTTTTCTTAATTATTATTTGTTCTTAAAAATAAGATAGGCAATGCCTACCCAGCCTATCCCTTAACTACGCCACTACCACTATATATATATATATATATATGCTCATATACCATATAATATATATATATATATATATATATAATATATATATATATAATATATGTATATATATATATATATATATAACCTTAATATATATATATACATATATAATATATATATATATATATATATATATATATATATATATATATATACTCACTATATATTTGTATATATACACAAAATTTTTATATATATATATATATATATATGATATATATATATATTACTCAATCTATTTCCGTTCGTACTTACGAAATTTTGGTCTGGATACAAATTGCAGACATTATAAGCGTCGTCTGAACGTGGGATAACCCAAATCTCTCAGCACAAAAGCAAGTTTGAGAGCAATTAGGAAAAGAGATGGAAGGGAATTCCACAGAAAAGCCAGAAAAAGAGGAAGGAGACTTGAAATTAGGTGGTAGTATCTGAAGAAAGTAATTCATCTAAACCAGGAGTGTCAAACACGCGGCCCATGGGCCGCATGCGGCCCATCAACTTTCCCATGCGGTCAGCCCACATGTCAGATTTAAAAATTTTCAAGATAATTTATTTTGAACTTTATCAAATTATTAATCAATTAAATGCTTATTTATATATATATATATATATATATATATATATATATATATATATATATAGAACTGTGTCAACGAGCTTATATATATATATATATATATATAACTCATATATATATATATATATATGCTGCTATAACATGCTATATCTATGCTGCTAATAACTATAATACGCTTATATATATGTATATATATAGCAACTATATATATATATATACTCTACCAACCTTTACCTATATATATATATATATATATATATATACTACTACTACCTGCCTCTAACATTTGCGGCCCACGAGGACTGTTTTGTAGTCAGTGTGGCACTCCACGGTAAATGAGTTTGGCACCCCTGATCTAAACAAAAGCAAAATAGTGTTATGAATGATATTAGAAATTGGGTTAGGAATAGTGTTTGGGAGAGCAGCTGAAGGTCGTAAATGAAAAGTTTTTGATGCTTCTCAAATTTAAAACATTTCAGAGGTTTTATTATTTCTGAAATTTCGAAAACAAATGGCTGCTAGTTTTAGGCTACCGAAAGTGATAATATATATATATATATATATATATATATATATATATATATATATATATATATATATATATATATATATATATATATCGCTATATATATATATAGCATTTATATGTATATATGCCATAACTACCATATATATATAATAATAATATAATAATGTGTAATAAAATATTTATAATATATAATTATAAAAGTAATAATAATATATATATGTAATAATAATAAATATGTATATATATATATATATATGTATAATAATAATAATATGTATATGTATCTATATAATAATAATATATGTATATGTATGTATAATATATATAATATATATATATAATAATATATATATATATATATTTATATGATATATATATATATATAGTAACTGTAAGTAGGGTAGGTCTTGTCTGAGATGCCTTTTAAGACATATTGAGTATATCACTGATTGTGTTTGCAAAAGAGAATCTGTCGATATTATTTATTTAGGTTTCAGGAAAGCATTTGAAGTATCCATGCTAGACTGATGCAAAAATTATCACACTATGTTATAGTCAGAGTGGTTTCTACCTTGATAAAATATTGGTTGATTAACAGAAAACAATAGGCCTACTTCTGAATATTATTAAATCATCATTGGAGCTGATGAAGGTAGCGTTTCTGATGGTTCTGTGTTGAAATTTTTTTTTCATAACGTGTGTAAAATGAAATAGATGAGGGAACAAAAGCAGGGTTTTTAAGTTTCTGGTGATTTTAAACTGGTTGTTTCTCTTGGTATTCTTTTTGTTTTTATTAAAGTTAGCTTGATAAGTGGCAAAAGGATTTCAAGCAAAAAGTATAGAATTATACATATTGGCAAATCAAATAAGAAGGGTTTTTAATCATAATTATATATCAGAAATGGCTGGAGATTGCTGTCAAATAAGAAAGGATTTTGATATGCTTATTTAACATTTATAAATTGTTAGAATATTGTTAAAATTAGAAATAGAGGCAACAAACTGATAGGAATTATAATCTGTAATATTCCTTACAAGAGTAAGGAAGTAATTATCATGCGTTGTAATAATTTTGTTGAATACTGTGCAGAAGTTTGAATCCCTTACCTAAGAAGGTACATTGAAAAGATTGAGGAAATACAATGTAGAGCTACAGGAATAAGTTATGATTTTCAAAATAAAAATTATGAGATAAGATTGGTTGAAATGATCAATGAAAATCAATGAAATGAAGGTTTGGTAATTGTACATATTATCACCGTATGGAAAAAATCAATATTTTCCCGATAATCGATATTTTCCTATTTTTCCTCCCCGTGCAAGAAGACGAAGAAAATTAATGCTGCGATGCCTCATTTACTATATTTAAAGTCATGTTATATATATATATATATATATATATATATATATATATATATATATATATATATATATATATATATATATATATATACTATTACTATATACCAATATATATATATATACACCATATATATATATACATATATATATATATATATATATATATATATATATTTACTATATACTACTACTCTATATATATATATATATATACACCACTTAACTATATATATATATATATATATATATATATATATATATATAAATATATTAGATGTTTGGTTTCGGTTTGGGACAATGCTATTTGAGGTTAAGTTTTGTTAAGTATACAGAGCTAAATCTGAAGTATACTAACATATCTTCTTAACCTAAACG
>JABUQX010141300.1:12500-17500 GCA_015478945.1 Trachelipus rathkii
TATATATATATATATATATATATATATATATATATATATGTAACCTCTTGCTATATATATATATATATATATATATATATATATATACATATACTTATATATATATATATATATATATATATATAATAACCTTATATATATATATATACTCTTTTTTACTGCTCACTATATATATATATATATATACAACACCTACATATTGTTTTTAAAATCTGTAATATATTTTCCTATTTATTCAGCCTTGAACTTAACAAAACTCGAGTTATTTAAAAACATTTCACTAATTACAGACTTGGTTAATTTTGCTTCATTAAAAGCTCATTAAGACTTGGCTTTAAGGCTCTTGAACTTGTCTCGAGCTTCATGAACTTCGAAGATTCTTGATGAACTTGACATAAACTTGTCTTAAACTTGACTTAAACTTGTCTTGAACTTCGAAGATTCTTGAAATTATTTAACTTTTTATAAAGAATTCCCCAAAAATTTAAATTCCGAGCATTTACTATAAATATACGAATATATATATATATATATATATATATATATATATATATATATATATATATATATATATATATATATATATATATATATATATATATATTTAAATTTCTCTTTCTTCTATATATATATATATATATATATATATATATATATATATATATATATTTAAAATATATATATATATATATATATATATATATATATATATATATATATATATATATATATATATCTCAGACCTCATCTATATATATATATATATATATATATATATATATGCTATGGTTCTGTTGCTAATTCTCCAACTGAAAAGGCCAATCTCTTCGGCCTCCTATTTTCCCTCTAACTCAACCCTGGACGTTCTGGCATTCCTCATCCTCCACTCCTTCTCCTCTCGGGTATACTACACTTCTTTTTGCGGGTACATGGGCTCCTGAAATCTATGAACGTTAGGAAGGAGGGTGGCCCGGATGGCATTCCTCCCCGAGTTTTGAGGGAGTGTGCTTCCGTGCTATCCCCGCCCCTCGTTCAACTATATTCTCTATGTCTCAATACTAACACTTTCCCTCAGTGTTGGAAGCACGCACATGTCCAACCTATTCCGAAAAAAGGAAGCCGCTCTGATCCTTCTAACTATCGCGCTATAGCTCTCACTTGTATTCTATCTAAGATCTTTGAAACTCTTATTCTCAACTCTCATTTCTTAGATCATCTGGAATCTCATTCACTTCTTTCCGAGTACGGTTTTCGGCGCTCGAGGTCTACTGGCGATATATTTCCTATCTTACTGATTTATGGTTTTCCGCCCTTAGGAACTACGGGGAGACTTGCGTGGTGGCGCTTGACATATCCAAAGCATTTGACCGGGTATGGCACGCGTCACTGCTCTCCAAGCTCCCCTCCTTTGGGTTTCCTCCTTTTCTTTGCTTACTTATGTCTAGTTTTCTTTCAAATCGCTCAATATCAGTGGCTGTTGTTGATAGGGCGACTTCTTTTCTTCCTTTTCTATCGTAGTGTGGTGTTCCTCAGGAGGTTCTGTCTTATCTCTACTTTATTTTCATTAATGATCTTTAAACTAACTCTATCACTAGCATATACCGATGACTCGATCCTTCATTCTTCAACTCATTTTAATTCTGCTCCTCTTTTATTTCTAGAATTGCCTATAGTCTCAATCTTTCCAATTCTATTCTGCTGATCTGGATCTAGAATTTCCAGTTCAGGATCCAGTCTCAGCCTTTGTAAGAGTGATTCTTTAAAAACACAACTACCAATCTCCCTTTCTAAGACACCTTCTAACTTTCCTTTCTCTTTCGACGCTCTCGTCTCTTCTGTTGACAATATAAACATCCTTGGCTGCCAACATAAACTAAAATGTCTTGGAGCTCATCACAGCAGCCCAGTTTGCTAGGGCCGGCCTCAAAGCTTCAGGAGTTCTGTTTTGAAGACTGCGAGACTTTTTTCCTCTTTCATGCTCCAGCCTTAAAGGGCCTTATCCCGCCCCTTGTATGAATTACTAGCTTTCTCATATCTGGGGCTCTGGTTTCGCAGCTTTTGGATAGGGAGTCGGGTCAAGAAGGCCAAAAGGCTTATAAACTGTTCTGTACTCTCCAGCACTTGACACTCTATCTTTGCGGCGCGATGTTTGGTGCTTTATCTCTTTTCCATAGGTACCCACAGCGGCAAAGGGTGCTCAGGGGAGCTTATCTAACAGCCGCACCACCTTTACGACCTCCTCTCTGCTTTGCAAAGGGTGCTGTGTCAGCGCATGAGTTTGCGTTGATATTGGTAACTCTAGGCTAGTTCGCTGCGGTGCTTCCTTCTTTCCCACCACCTCTGTTCTGTGAAATTCTCTTCCATCTTTCTGTGTTTCTGACGAATTTTAATCTCTCACTTTAAAGCCTGCGTCTGTGCTCATCTGCGTAATTTACGTTAGTTGATGAATATCTGAGGTGTGCAACACCCCCTCCTTGAAGTGGGTTCTACTAGTAGAATTAATTGGTATTAACTGTAATATATATATATATACGTATGTATTTAAACAGCTTTCAAAACATGCACTATCTTTATATATTCTAAATCCTAATCTTTATATATATACATATTCCCGTATGACAGTAAACACTAATAATAAATCAACATATTTTCTAATTAATTATTATCTAACCTAATTATTTAAAAATTATCTAGTATTATAGCGATAATACTAATGTTATTATCTCCATCAATCTTTTAACAATAAATATATATATATATATATATATATATATATATATATATATATATATATATATATATATATATATATATATATATATATATATATATATATATATATATATATATATATATATATATATACTATATATATATATATAATAATACTATTAACTATATATATATATATATATATATATATATGCTATATATATATATATATATATATATATATATATATATATACTATATATATACTATTATATATATATATATATATATATCACCACCATCATCATCATCATCATCACATGTCATTATCTGTCATCATCATCATCATCATCACATCATCATCATCTTTCATCATCATCATCATCATCATCATCATCCATCATCATCATCATCATCTATCATCCTTTCTCCTCTATCCCAGATGAGATTGAGGTGTATCGCCCTGCGGAACAAATATAAGTAGAAGAATGGCGTAGAGTCGAAAAGAAAGCCCAACCTTACCGTCCCCTTTATACCTTTAAGTGAGAACTTGTCGAAGTCAGAAAAATCCACCATAGGGTTTCACGGGACTGCGACGGACTCTCTGACATCTTCAATGTGGGGTTTGACCCAGGTGGGCCACAACAATACCCCCTCACAAAACCTCACCATTTACTCCATTAAGAACCTTTCTTCTCCCCTCTGCCAAACTCACATTTCCTCCCTCAGGCATTTCATTACTGACTCAATTCACTCTTTTTTCGGTATCCCAGCTTGTCGATTCCCAGCACACTCATCCTACTCACATACATCCGCTTAACCATCAGACTATCATCCATCTTCCAATACCAAACCATCTCAATGTACTCTCGCTTATTTTCTCATTTAATACTTTCTTTACACCACACAACTCTCTAATTTATTCCTTCCTCATTTTATTAATTCTTCTCACACCTACCACTCCTCTAAGATTGTCCATCTGAACATATTGTATATACCTTAGATCTATATCTTTTATTCCAGACCATAGTTCACTAGTGAACAGCTTATACCCTCATGCACAAAATATAATACACTTTAAAACTTAGTCCCTTTACATCCACCAAGGATTTAATTTCACCAGCCACCTTCCTGCTATTTTACAACTTTCCTACTACACTCTGCATCATCCGTTCCCTTTTCATCCAACATATATGTTCTACATATTTAAACTCAGACACTTGTTCCAGTTACTATGATGAAAACTTATTAACTAAAACCAGTTCTGTTAGGTTTTCCTCCCATGTAAAATTGAGGAAGTAAATTTTGAGTTCTTTCAGAGTAGTAGAAAAATATCTTTCTGTATCTTTCTGGAGTGCACTTTGTGAGTGAGATGGATGCTAAAATCCTTAATGAAAATGGGACTGTATGGATTAAATTTATCAACAAATTTCGTAAAATCTTAAATGGATATCGATAGAATCACTTTACTAAGATTGGTAAGTATGGACCTATCACTAACCAGCTTCCCCTCTAACTGGTTTGAAAATTCCTCAAGAAAATGAATTGCAATTGCATTAATGCTTTTCATTTTACATTGATTCTGACAAGCGGAATTTTCGTTTCTTCATTAACAGAAAGCAGAAGTTCTTTTGCACTTTCAAAATGATTAAAAATTTTTTCATCGGTTTTTGGCGCGAAATTCTTTCAAAACAAACATCCCATTTTCAATGTGATTAAGAGCAGTTGCTGTCACTTATGATGGAGACGGCAAATTTGTGGAAACTGTACTGTGATTAGTGAGGATATAGTCAACCACCTCACAAGGCTAGCGTCACAAACTGGTATAATAATGAAAATTAATTTAGGTTAAGTTGGGGTACTAGGTATTGGGTTGAGTTAAGTTAGGTTAGGTTAAGTTAGGTTAGGTTAGGTTAGGTTAGGTTAAGTTAGGTACCTCAGTAGTCACAGTACAGTTTCTACAAATTTGCCGATGGAGACTAATGTAGTGAATGATTGACTAGTTACGGAGAATAAAGTTAAAATCATAATTAAACATAATCTATTCACTCGTGATTACAGATTTTAAAAGATTTGAGGTTTATGAAGAAGGTTTAATATCTTGATCCATCTCAAACTTCTCTAAAGCTTCAACTTGCTTTAAATAACTTCTCTAATTTGTAACAATAAATCGTAACTTTCCACATACCTTGTTTCACACACAATTGTGCTAGCTGTGTCTATTTTGTTTCTAAGAAAATCGTTCCAATTTCTTTTCCATTAAAATAGGTGTTCACCTTGGCTACCTA
>JABUQX010141300.1:30000-37496 GCA_015478945.1 Trachelipus rathkii
CGCATATAAATATATATATATATAAACATATATGTATATATATATATATATATATATATAAACCACTAGAAGGAGCCTATAATACCGGAACTACGACAGCTGGAAGGTGGACATAGTTTGATTAGTGCAGGAAAATAAAAGAAAGTGCGTGATAATTATAGTAATATGAGTGAAAACCACATTATTTTATACGTTACTCGTTAAAATAAATAGACTTTCTATTAAATTTTGTTGTTTTTTAATACCCCAAGGGTAGACCGCACCGATGTCCGGGGTCTCTCGGCCTTCTCGGGGAACTAGTTTCCACCCCTCCGGGGAGGGTCTCCGGAACCCCTGCTCTTTGGTATTTGGGTGTCGCAGGGGTTCGCCCCTCCCCCTACGGGTATGAAGCATTATTCTCAAGCAGTACCGTGTATTTACAAATATATCGCACTATGTCCCCCAAATGAACTCCCCCCAAAAAAGAAATGTAATTTTTATGTTTTTATTATTTGTTACCCAACCAGGCCACAAGGATCCCAAATAGCATTCTTATATGAAACCTCGTGACAGAGTTGGGTAGCAGTTGCAGCAATCTTTAAGAGGCTGACATATATAGTGAATAAATCAAAGTAAATCTAGCTCTGTATTTGTGGTTCATGATCAGTGATTACTTTGTTATGAGAACTTGTTTAGTTACATGGCAGAAACCAGTTGGTACAAAGATGAATCTATGTAAAATATAGTTTGAAAATATTTGGGAGAAACAGTATACTTCGAGCCACAATGTTTACTAGTACAATAAAAATTAAACTTTTCTCCTACTTTGGTAATTTCACATTCTTTGTGACACTTTCTACAAACATTTTTATCTAGTATCAAACTAATTAGCATTGCTAACACGATATAATCATTCTTCTGATTTATATTTCAGTAGATGATTCATAGTGGATTTATAATAGTAAATTATGACATGTTATTTATATATGAAGTGATTATGTTTGAAAGTTATAATCATAAATGATAAGTTATCATATATATATATATACTTTTATATATAGATATAGCATATATATAACTCTGTAGGAAACTAGATAACGTGACGCGATGTTCAGGTACATATGGAGCCATATCGATATATCGATTCTAGTAATATCGATATATATATATATATATATATATATTTATGTTCTTATACTTTATATATATATATATGTATTCTTTATTTCTTATATATATGCTGCTTGTATATATATATATATAATCAAATGTCCCAAATGGTTTTGAGATTTATAGAGTACGAATAGATTGTTGTGAATAAATGTCCCAAAAGTACTCATTTTTGGGATTTATTGTTTTTTGGGGTATATCACTAACGAATACCCACGGGTAGTCCGCCCCGATGTCAGGAGTCGGGGTCTCTCGGCCTCTAGGTGGACTACGGGGGGGACTAATCCCCCCCTCCGGGGATGGTCTCCGGAACCCCCGCTCTTTGGTCTTTGGGTGTCGCGGGGGTTCCTCCGACCATCCCCTCCGGGGTATGAAACGTCCCCCCTCTGCCTCGCTAGCCCTATAACTTTTACTGATAGAGGGTTTAGTAGATGCCGAAATATATATTTTTTGGATATATTAATATAAATCATGGAGGTGTTACCTGCTAAATTTAAATTTATATTTGACCTACAAAATTAAAGTAAAATTTGTTTATGATCATGTTTTTTTTTATATTACTTATATATATATATATTTTTATATATATATATATATATATATATATATATATATATATATATATATATATATATATATATATATATATATATATATATATATATATATATATATATATATTGTTTATATATTAATGATCTTGACAAATCTTTGTTAGAATATAGTTTTCCTATTGATTGCCTTCGTTTTTGAGAGGCTGTGTTGATTGATAATGCTGAAACACTTAAAAACCGTTAATACAAGCAAATAATTTATAAATATTCATATTTAACTTTGTTCCATGAATCCATGCACTTAATTGATATTTTGGATGTATAATATTGAAAACAGTATGGGCGGGGATCCTTTACGATATCAATATCGATAAATCGATATATCGATGTTATGATAAATATCAAATCGCCTTCGATATTATCGCAAGAAAAATATCGATATTCGATATATCGATATTTCGATATATTATAATCAATATATATATATATATATATATATATATATATGTTTTTCTATATATATATATATATATATATATATATATATATATATATATATACTTCAAATCTAGATTTTCTATCACGCTCTCAATAATCGCTGATTAAAAACAACGATAACAAGTGTGTGTGAAATCAGAGGCAAATTTAAGTTAGCAAAAGTACAAAATAAATTAAAACTAACAAAATAAAAAAATAAAATAAATATGCTCTGCGTAGTTTTAAAGTGTTCATTTTTATTTTACAACGTTGAAATAATCTTGTTAAACAGTTGTGCAGTTTCTTTAACAATATAGACGTGTTTATGTATTTTTACAGTATTACGGTTTTTATACTAACCTATATATATATATATATATATATATATATATATATATATATATATATATATATATATATATATATATATATTATATAAATTATCGATCTCCGTGTGGGCGTTAAGTAACTTTGTCCATATATATATATATATATATATATATATATATATATATATATATATATATATATATATATATATATATATATATATATATATAACTATATATATATATATATATATAGAGAAGAGAGAGAGAGAGGGCTTTATAAACATGACGCAGACGTATGTACAGAAGAAAAAGTGGTAGAAATGGAAAAAGGATCTTCACTCTTCAGGTCTTCCAACTTTCAAGTTTCCAACTCCAAGAGGTTGAAGACTGAAGTTGTGCTAGAAAGCGTTGATGTTGGATCTTGAGGAACTGGGTGTTTTTAACTTTTTGTGGACGAGTGATAAATTAAATAAAAAAATCGCGTTTCACTAAACAACAATCATAAAAATCTACTGTTAAAGCCAGAAAATAAACTATTAAGAATTGTCTGACTGAAGGCTGAATATTAGTGTTACATTAGATTTTAAAATATATTGGATTGTAACCGCGTGGACCGGATGGACCGATGACGCAACAGTTTAAAACTACGTTTGAAGGCGTCTTTAATGGATATGGGATAACTTCAAATGATTAAATCGTTATTGTTATCTATTGCACCAAGTCAATTAATCATATTTGGTAGAAGGCGGTAAAATCTTCTGACTCATTGGTACCATAGCGGATTAGAGCGGTTAGTTTTTGATACTCAGCATTTATGGGATGAGAAAAAACCAGATTAGCAAACACGAAGCGTCTTTTTTAATGGGGACGATGGATGGCCCTAGTTTAGACATCCGGTTGTTGTTAGCTCAACGCGCAGGTCAACGTTCAGGCCATGACGGTAAATCTTCTGTGACTCATTCCCCAGGGCCAGGCCTTTGGTACTCAGTTTATGGGATGAAAACCGGGTGTAAACACGATTTGGCGCGATCACCCAATACGTAGATGGCCTAGTGGTTCAAACATGGTTTTGGTGAACTTTCAACGGCATGAAGAAGATGCAGCAGTTAATTCCCTTTGGCAAATTAAAATCTTCTGTAGCTCATTTTCATTTTATAATGTAGATAGGTATTGGTCATTGTTTGTTTGTTTTAGTTATCTTGATCTGGATCTTAAGAAAAATCATTAAATTTTAGTATTAAAATGAAATAATATTTAAGAAGTTCGAACTGGATGCCAGACGACTTATCATAAGAAAAGCTTTAGTGATGTACCCCCAAATACTAACTTTTAGTAATGGCTATTATAAAATCGTTAATTTAGTTAATTACATATTTAAGCAAAACAATCGTAATCGCCAGTAGATGATTAAACTAGTCGGTACTCGGTATGTTAACTGTAAACCAGCTCACAGGAGTCCTGTTCCGGTATTAGATTTCTGCAATGATTATCTTCGTCCACACTGACACTGAACACACTCCATAGAGCTACACGTAAATCAGGATCAGGCTGGTCTCGAGTGGACTGCAAAGTCTTGCCACTGAATAACTGAATAGTGATTAGTGAATACTCAGAAGAATCTAAATCTCCAATTTGACAGTAAATGTATGTAATCTTTTTTTATTTTGATTTTTAAGAAGGAATGAAATCCCAAAACCTAGTGTGGTTATTACGACAGTATTGGGAAATGATAAAGCTGGAATATGGAAAAGGGTTTATACAAACTTTAACATGGAGGAATAGTTGTGTATTTCACCAAGTGTTGATATCAGTTTGATATTAAAGAAGAACTATCAAGTATCAGATATATATTAAAAACTCTATATTAAATCATGTTCTATATATATCAGGCAAAAGTATATCAAGATGTGTTCAAGATATCTAATTATTTTAGCTTTTATCTTTATTATCTTAGACAGATGTTTTTAATATAAACTTGTAATATTCTATTTTTATGTATTTCAGTTATTCTCTTGCATTTCACAAGTTTTATTATATATCTTCTTTAGTGAAATAAACATAATAAGTCGTATGCGTAATTGTTAGCATACAGAACCTTTGAAATATGAAACAAATGTTACAAGAATGTAAAACTTTATAATCATTTTCACAAAGTTGAAATAAATTTTTTAAAATAGGAACAAAAAATTATGTGGACCTCACTCTTCAGATGTTAAAAATTAATGACGTTTAGTATTTATATATAGATATTTTAATTTGAAACGGTCAAATAATGCCCAAAAGGAATATAGCCCATGTCACAACATCTAGTTCATTCCCAAATGGGTTTCCTCGATATTTGTAACAAATATCGATAAATATCGATTTCAGGTCAGACCTAACTAGCGTATATATATATATATGCCATTAATCTTATTGCTGCTATATATCATATATATTTATATTTTTTATATATATATTATATTATATCTTTATATTGGTTGTTTTTTTCTACTTACTCTTATTTCACCACTTGATAACTTATATTTAAATTCTCAGTATCTTAGCGGGTATAATCGATACACATATATCGAAAATCGATTTTAAAACTTAAATATCGATAGTCAAGCTATATATATATATATATATATATATATATATATATATATATATATATATATATATATATATATATACATACGTAATCGTTTCTTCCTACTGCAATTTATAATATTTGCATATCAGATATTTAAAAACTTTTGATGAATGAAAAGTTATCATTGCAAATATATATGTAATCTCCATCCAAGGATACCCAGGATTTAATTAAAAACATTCTATTCGATTAACCTCCTAATTAGTTAAGAAAATTTCACAACAAAATGTTAATAAAAATTAAGAATAATGATTTAGAAAAAGAAAAATTCAAGAAGTACAAAAATTCGAAATTAAGTCTCATTTAAAAATGATTATAGTCATGGAAAAGTATTATTATTACAGATATTATGTAATGAGTGTATTATTTAATATTTGTGTATTGCATTGTATAGTGCCCATTTGTAATGGTATTATTTGGACATAGGAGGTGATCCATTTCTGTGTGGTGTCTATGTATTTCATGACTGAAGGATATTGGTGATAGGGACCCATTTGGTTATGGCATGTTCTAATTTATATAAGATTATTCAGGGAAGGGTGTTACTAGTGGACATGATTAAGGTGTTGATTGGACTAAGTTATAGATATGGATATCGATGATTGGAGTGGTGAGGGTGAGGAGAATGTTGTAGATATATATCTTATTCCCATTAAGGATGCTGATCTTTGTATGTGAGACAATTTGTATAAAGGAAGATATTCCTTCAGTGATGGCTTTCAGTCATGTTTGATAATATGGAGGTGGAGGTATTATGTGTCATTTACGAATGTTGATAATTACTTTAAATTACCGTAAACCTTAATAAAATATCCTGAGCCACAGTTGCTTTGGTTTAGTTGGGAAAATTTTGGAAGGCGCTCTTGGAGCTTACACATACACACACACACACACACACACACACATGGTCAGCCATGTTAAAAAATGCAAATAAGCTTTATTTTACTATGAACAGGTTGGGAGTGCATGAAAGTGGGCTCAGTTGGTTCTCTGCTAACCCCTGTCATTATAAAAAAATCCATGTTTATAACAGAGAGAGAGAGAGAGAGAAGAGAGAGAGAGAGAGAGAGAGAGAGAGAGAGAGAGAGAGAGAGAGAGAGAGAGATGAAATTTAAATATAATATTGAGAGCGAGGAACGATGGAATTATAGAAAGATAGAATTTTTCTGAGAGAGACAGAGCGAATGAGAGAGAGAGAGAGAGAGAGAGAGAGAGAGAGAGAGAGAGAGAGAGAGAGAGAGAGAGAGAGAGGTGAAACTTCCCCTGAAAGTGAAAGGGAGTGTAGCGGTGTTTTAGAAATATATTTATTGTTTGAGAAGAGAGGAGAGAGAGAGAGAGAGAGAGAGAGAGAGAGAGAGAGAGAGAGGAGAAATATATGTTATTCAGGGTTCGGCAGGTTTTAGCAGTGTTGGGTTATAACATTGAATTTAAACCTGACTTTTCTGGGTAAATGGAGATAGCTTTTTCAGCATAGATATTATAAATGTTATTCAATAATTACTGATTAATTAATAAAATACATTAAACCATGGGTTTGGACAATTTTACATATATTTCACAGCCTAATATGGGAAAGTCATTAGGGAGATGGAGATGATATAAAAGAAAGAAGAAAGAAGGGAAAAAAAAAACAACCACTTTTTTTTAAAAACGTTTTTTAAAGTACCTGCACAATACAAGGGATTTTCATTTTATAATTTTTTTTACCAAATAATATATTATTTTACTAATTTACACATTTTTTTTATTATTATTTAGGGCTAATTTCATTACTTTTATATATTCTTAGAATATTTATTTTTATATTTGTATGATAAACTAGTTTTAAATGGTTATAAGAGAGGCAGTACTTAATAGTATAAATATTGTTGTAGTTGTAGTAGTTTAATTATTATTATTATTATTATTATTATTATTATTATTATTATTATTATTATTATTATTATTATTATGTGTGTATTATTATTATTATTATTATAATCATTATAATCATTATTATTATTATTATTATTATTATTATTATTATTATTATTATTATTATTATTATTATTATTATTATTATTATTATTATTATTATTATTATTATTATTATTATTATTGTGTGTGTGTATTTGTTGTGTTTGTTGTTGTTGTTGTTGTTGTTGTTATTGTTTTGTTGTTGTTGTTGTTGTTGTTGTTGTTGTTGTTGTTGTTGTTGTTGTTGTTGTTGTTGTTGTTTGGGCATGTTGACCATAGTGAAAAAGTTCCATTTCTTGCCACTTTTTACCAGACAATGGGAAACAATTTAACTGTTTAAAAGTTAATTACTCAGACAAGAATATGTGTGTACTTTTTGGTTTTAAACCTCTT
>JABUQX010141301.1:0-5000 GCA_015478945.1 Trachelipus rathkii
GTTGTACTTCCGTTCAGTCGGAATTTTTAACCGTTTTCGCATTATCGTGAAACGCTTTCGCGTTTCGTGCTTAACTGTTATATATATATATATATATATATATATATATATAACTATATATAACTTATATATATATATATATATATATATATATATAATAGCATATGTTATAGCATAGAAAGTGCTTACAGACATGTATAAAGGCTTAGTATATATTCTCCTCTCTCAGCTACTTTGAGGATTTTCACCTATCGCGGGGGGGGGGGGTCTGGGGGCATCCCCCCCGAGGGAGGACTATATATAAATATTTACATGTTATGTCCGAAATTTATGTATTTAATCATGTATTGGACCTACCTGAAATTACAAGATATCGCCTTCGAAGTATGACCCTTGGGAGGTTACACAGTGGTTCCAACGTTTCTTCCACTGTTCATAGAAGTACCAGAAGTCATTTTCCTGAAGTGTGTTTAGTTCACGTGCTACAATATTTTTTGTGTTTTCCATCGTCCCAAAATGATGACCCTTCAACTTCATTGTCAACTTAGGGAAGAGGTAGAAATCGCGCGGAGCTGGATCTGGGCTGTATGGAGGATGTGGAAGTACTTGAATGTTTTTCTTCGCCAGAAATTCTATAATTGAGAGCGCAGTGTGAGATTGCGCATTTTCGTGGTGCAGAACCCAGTCGTCTGCAATGTCAATATTTTAAAAATTAATTTGCATATTTTTATTTTAAAATATAAAAGTGCAAGATCTATACAGAGGAGTTAAATAGTTTGGGGCCATGTACTTTTTAGAATTTAAATAACTACGTTTTTTCAACTTTTCTTTCAAGCATCGTCAATAAATGTGGTCAGCTGATCTAAATGTCTATCTTTACGAGTCTACATCTTCGGCCTAACTAAAGAGCTGGAAACATCCCAGATCATTCTTTCAGTTAACAGCTGCTAATACTTAGCAACTGAGACCACCTCACTATTTTACCATTTTTATCTCTTCCCATGTACGGTTGTAGAGGTAGGAAGAATACTTAGTGCTAATAGTAAAGTTAGTGATAATAGTGATAGTGTTATTAATTAATGTTAATGTTATTGATTATAGTGTTAGTGTTAATATAATTAGTGCTAATAATTAACTAGGCAAAAAAAAAAAGGGGATGTTTCCAGCTCATTAACAAATGAAGTTTCCTTAACTTCATTTGTGTAATCTTACTGATTTTGGGGTGAGAATAACAAATATTACAAATCTTTATTATCTCTAGTTTCTGTGATATAAAAAATAATTGGAAATTTGTTATTTTAACGGATTAAGAGAAAAAAATACATTTTAATTACATGTCAACAACATTGAAAGTGCATTTTAAATATTGCTAATGACAGTTATATTCTAAGAGTTCTAAATTAATGGATGAATACCTGGCAGGTGGTTCGGTGTGAAGAGGGTCATGTGGTGGCTTCATGAGATCTTTTCCTTTTGGCTTGCCTCTTGTAAGTGAGTTCCGGAGCATCTCTACACACAGACCAGCAGTAATCCGCAAGCATAGCTTCATTCCAACGGCTCTGATATCTTTGTTCCATTATAGAAATATCCTGATGGAATTTTCCTCCGTGTTCATCACTGACATGTCCACAACTAGGAGGGAAAAAGTCTAGGTGGAGGTGAAGAAAATAAATTTAAAGGGACATGTTGTATCCGAGTTGATGGTATTTTTCCAGAAGGACTGTCATCAACTGAGTGTAGCTATCATATCTTTGGTTGCCTAAGAATCCAAGCTTCCTTTCTTTCCTTTCCAAAACTCGGTCGAACGCAGGATCCTATACAAGTTGTCGAATTTGTGGTCTAACAAAAATACCTTCCTTAACCTTTGCATCACTCAATCTAGTAAATTTGTCTCGTAAGTACTTAAAGGCCTCTCCTTCCTGGCTCATACCTTTGACAAAATTTTTCATGAGACCCAGCTTTATATGAATGGGTGGAAGAAGAACATCTTTTTGGGTCCATGATAGACTCAGCAACGACATTTTTCTCGATAGACAAGATTTCTTGCAGGAGAGTCTGCTTGAATGTAATGTGCTTTCCTATCCCTACTGTCCCACATACATAAAAGCAGCAGTACTTAGTGTATTCATGTTGCAATCCTAAGAGTACAGCGATGACTTTGAGATCGCCACAGGTTTTCAACTTGTTTTCACCATATTTGATTGAGTCGAAGAGGGCTGTCATGTTTGCATAAGTCTCCTTCATGTGAACTGCATGACCAACAGGAATAGAAGGAAGACGGTTGCCCATGTGTGTAATATACAGCTTTCAAACTAAGCTTTGAGGAGTCTTTAAACTCCATTCAGTTGGATCATGGCTCAAATTTAAATATTTCATCAAGCCATTAACGTTGCAAATAACCAGATTGTTTTTCCTCTCAAAAAAGGGAAGCAGATTCCTCTGACGTTCTCTGTACTGTGAGACCCTGACATCGCGTTGGAGAAGGATTCATTTCTGTAGTCTTGACCTTAGAAGTTCTGCCTTCTCCTAGGTCTCGAATGAGATCATTCAATTCCGCTTCACTCAGTCGGTGCGGTGTATCATCGTTTACCTCAAAATCTTGGTCATGGGATGTGGAAAGCTTGCTGGGTTCTTCTTCTTTCACATTGTCTTCATTTTCTACTTCAAGCTCATAATGATGAGGTGGAGTAGGAACTGGTAGACTAAGCTAAGCGAATGTGAAATTGGTCGAATAGCAGATGGAAGACTCTTGTATTCATTTGTTCTTTTCTTCCTTGACAATCATGCCTTTATAGGAGGAGTCAAGCAGAAATAGCAGTTATCTGTATGGGTTTGTAGGCTCCCGCCAAACCATAGGCATAGGAATTTAATAGGGTATTTTATCAATGCTATATTTTTTAGAAGGGCTTTATGAATGAATGTTATTTTCGTGATGACTGTTTTTGAAACGAAAGAAGTTCAATCTTTCGATGACTTATATGCCTTTGACGTTTGAAGCTTTTAACACCTGAATTAAAAGCTATTTTGTTTTTATTTTTTAGACTTTTGATAGGTGTGCCATACGTTGCTGCTCTCTAAGTTTCTCTCCTTCGATATATATATATATATATATATATATATATATATATATATATATATATATATATATATATATATATAATATATATATATATATATATATATATATATACCTTATAACTCTTTATATGCTATATATTATATAGTCGGTGTACAGGACCCACCACGGCACACAAAGAAGAAGCGGCCACACTGGGCGGAAAAATCAGCACCATGGGAGGTGTCCTTATATATGTTTCGAGAATGTCAAAGGAAGATTTGAATGGTGAAATGAATATTCAGTCCCAGTCCAAAAATAAATAAAAACTAAATATTTATCCTTGCATTATTAATAGTCTAATATTACATAACAACAAAATCAAATGTTATATAGAATATTCACTTCTTAGAAGATACAAGAAAATAGAGTTACTGCTGAAGTGGGAAGATTCAGATAAAGATATGGGATAATCTTTTGAAAGGTGTTATGACCGTAAAGTAAGAAAATAACGACAGCGAATAAGGTCCAGTTGAGACAATCAATGAAGATATGATGAACAGATTGCGGGGTGTGGCGACTGCAAAATTTGCAAATGTGAGGAGGGTCTCGTGACATATAGTGACTGTGAGTGATTTTAGTGTGGCCAATACGGAGGCGTGCAAGTATCACCTAATGTAAGCGCTTTCGTCTGTGGGAAGAAGACCACTCACCAATGTTCGGCTTTATGTTTCTGAGTTTCCCTCCCGGCCGATCACTCGTCCAGCACTCTTGCCAACAAGATCAAAAGCCCCTTGGGAAGTAATCAGTTGATGGGGAGGCGGCATTGTCGAATGGCATCCGGGGGTACCTGGAACAACTCCGAGAAGAGGAGTCCGGCCATTTTGGTCTCTCTGTCAGCGATTTCATTTGCCAGTTACCTAAGAGGGAGTCCAAAATAAAATAATTTGTTTCTTACGGGAGTGGATCAGCCGAAGAAATTGTTGTACAGATGATACCATTGCGTTTTTGAATAAGAGGTTTTTAAGCGCTGTAGCGCGGCTAAGCGAACTTTAATAAACGACATAGAGGTGATCCTTGGTTGGGATTGGATTTAGAAGGCAAATATTACCAGCATTAATTCTTTGTGAAACCTTCTATTGGGCTGGAAAGTATGGGTTGTTCATGGGAAAGACAGCAGATGCGCCCCACTGTCCCTATTTTAGAGTCGTCAGTAAACATTGGAGTAAATTCATCTTGAACTGCGGAATGAGGAGACAGAATGATGCTTTTAACAAGGCAACAGGATAGCTAGATTTGGAGAGAGAGGTCAGAGCCAAGCAAATGGTAGGAGAGGGGATAGCCAAGGTATGTACCCTTCGTCAAAGAAGGCAGCACCTGAAAGGGATGTTGAGGGGAAATTAAGAATGCTATGAGTTAAAATGCTGCAAATGACCAGTAGTGGGATGGGGTACCTCCTGCAGAATCGGTCTCAGAGCAGACTTCAGAACAGACAGTATTGGGGTTTGAAAACAGAAGATAACTTGTACACATGATGTATTCTCTTCGAAGAGAAGTGGCATCACAATGGATTCAACTTCAAGGCTCACCTGGGGGACGATTGAAAGGCTCCAGTGGAGATACGGATCGCTTTGTTTTGGATGGGATCTGGCTGGGTGTAGGTGTTGTGGAGGCCTGACCATATACTGCACAGCCATAATCCAGTTTCGATCAGATTAGGGCAATGTAGAGGCGTAAAGGGATTTGCGATCAGCATTCAGATTTTGAGGCAAGATGACGTAACAGGTCAATGGCACGATGACAAGTTTTTTTCAGGTGTTTAATATGCGGTGCATATGTTAAATGGTCATCTAGGACGAGCCCTAGAAATTTGACCTGTGAGGTTTACAGGAATGGGCGAACCATATAAGGTTAGGTTCGCTGGAAGAAGAGTGGCAAGTTCTTC
>JABUQX010141301.1:27500-29670 GCA_015478945.1 Trachelipus rathkii
ACCTGACCTTTTTTTGGCCCAAATTTTTACCTGCCCTTGACCTTTTTGGGCCTTGACCTTTTTGGTATTTTTATGCCTTGACCTTTTTTGAGAACCCAAATTTTTCGGCGAACCCTTTTGTATTCTACGGTACAATTTGGCAACCCTAATTTTTTGGCAACCGTAATTTTTTGGCAACCCTAATTTTTTGGCAACCCTAATTTTTTCGGCAACCCTAATTTTTGGCAACCCTTCGAGAAGGGTTGCGCCAAACGGTTGCGTAAGCAACCGTTGTACGTAACCCACCCTAATTTTTTTTTACCAACCCTTTGGTCTTCCATGGGTCATTTTTTGCCCACGGTAATTTTTGGCCACCCTTTAGGGGCTTAGCCCTTTTTTGATGTCTTTACCTTGTTTGACCATGATATTTCGTCCTTAACCCGATCATGGGTCAATTTTTGCCCACGGTACTTTTTGTCCTTCCTTTAGCTTAGCCCTTTTTGATGTCTTAACCTTGTTTTACCCCATGATATTTCGTCCTTGACCTTGCCATATACCATATCACCCACCTCTAATTTTTGGCCATCCCTAATTTTCGGCAGACCTAATTTTTCGACCAACCCTTTGGTTTTCCATGGCTCAATTTTTATGACTCAGCATTATTGATGCCTCAATTTTGATGTCCCAACTTTGATTTCTCAACTTTAATGCCCCAGCTTTGATGCCTCACCTTTGTTGATGGCTCATCTTTGATGACGTCATCTTTATCGGTTCATCTTTGATGGTGCCTATATTGATGGTACAGCTTTGGTGGTTCCCAATCAACGTAAGGAGTATCCAGTGATGTTCTATTAATGTTCTATGAGTATTAGATGAGTGCCAGGTGAGTGCCAGGTGAGTGCCAAGTGAGTGCCAATGAGTGCCAATGATGCCAAGTGAGCTACCGAGTGCCAAGTGAGCCACATAGTGCCAAGTGAGTGCCACATAGTGCCAACTGAGTGCCACTTTTTTCAAGCCTTTTCTAGCCTCCCCTGAGCCTAGAATAGCCCTAATATGGGTGTCTACCCCTAGGTTATAAGGTATGAGGAATCGAATGGTGTATATTACAAGCTGCTAGGATGCTTCCTACTATGAGTTAGTATTTTTCTAACACTTATACCATGACAGAATATATATCTAAAGAGTTACACATTTGAGACAGTGACCGCAAAACGTTTTAGAGTCCACGTCGTACGGCATTCCGCCGCGAAACTGTCGCGTGCCCGCAGGCGCAATTCCGCGTAACCGCCACCGCGTGCGCCCGCAGGAATATTCCCGCGTAACCGCCGCCGCGCGCGTCCGCAGGACGCAATATTCCCGCGAACGAAAAATATGGATATCAATGTAAACTATTCAAAGAATTTCGTGTTCAAATATACTATGAGTCATTCCTTTTTAAAATTTAATGAAATTTTATTAAAAACATATACTTTACATATACCTAAAGCAGTAAATCAGTAAATCAATAGAGGTGGCTACCTAACAATCTAAGGGATTAGTGGTGATGCTTTTTGTTTTACTGTTTCTACTGTTTAACTCACTGGGTTTTTACTGCTTTTTAACTCGCTGCTTTACTGCTTTAACTCATATACATTACATACCTTAAAAAGCAGTAAATCAGTAAATCAACAGAGGTGTTACCTAACACCTAGGGGATTAGTATGCGTTTGTTTTACTGCTTTACTGCTTTAACTCACATGTTTTACTGCTTTAACTCATATATTTATTAACATTATGATACCTTAAAGCAGCAAATCAGTAAATCAATAGAGGTGTTACCTAAGTGATTAGTATGCTTTTGTTTACTGCTTTACTGTTTTTAACTCTGCTTTACTGCTTTAACTCTCTGCTTTTACTGCTTTAACTCTCACTGCTTACACTGTTTTTAACTCATTGCTTTTACTGTTTTAACTCATATATTTATTAACATTATGTTTTCTTTTATATTTTTTATTTTGTTTTAATAATTTTTTAAATTAAAATGTAAGAATAAAAACACACAGAGTTTCTGTTATATAAACATTTTATTTTAATAAAATTGTACGAAATTTTATTAAAAACCTTTATATATATATATATATATATATATATATATATATATATATATATATATATATATATATATATTTAGTGGCGGTACAAAAAAAAAAAA
>JABUQX010141303.1:0-5000 GCA_015478945.1 Trachelipus rathkii
TAGGTGTAGCGTTCGGTACCTCAATTTGAATTATTTTAACCGTTTTCGCATTTATAATGAAACGCTTTCAGCGTTTTCGTGCCTTCTTTACTGCCTGTATATATATATATATATATATACACACGACATATATATATATATACATATATATGCTACCTCTATACTGCTTATATATATATATATATATATATATATATATGCATATAACTTTACCTGCTCTGCTGCTGCTGCTATATGCCTGTATGCTTTTGTTTTTAAGTGAATGATTATTTTATTTGTTCAATTAAAGAATGATAATGACAAAAAAAAATCAATCAATTTATTTATTTATTTTTCTTTTATTTATTTTATTTATTTATTTTGTTTTCTTGATTTATTAATTAAAAGTATTATGAAGAATAATGTCTACGTCAATAACATTTATAACCTTATGAAAGATAAAGGTTGATAAAAACTAAAATATCTGAAGAAAAATAATCAAATTAAATTGTTTATTTTTATTAAAGGTTCTTGAATATCAATAGAACTTTCTTTTTATTTCTTTAAAACAGTGAAAAGAAAAAGAAAATGAATTTATATTAAAACTCAATCAGAGAAAAAAAAAAATAAGAAGAACAAAAAATGATCATGTCTTGCTGGATTTTCTGTTCTTATAAAGGATTTAAATAATTACACTTAACAGTAGGATATATATATAACTATATATATATATATATATATATATATATATATATATATATATATATATAATAACAACTTTACTATATATATATATATATATATATATATATATATATATGCTCAACTTCCACTATATATTACTATATATAATATATGCCAACACTATATCATACAACTATTCTCACTGTAACTATATATATATACTCTACTCATATATATATAACATATATATACTTAACCATGCCTGTATATACTCTTTTACTACCATATGCTAACCTTAATAACATAACTGCCCATACTATGCTGTATATATATCTATATATATGTTATATATAGCCAGCCAACATAACGTTCTGCCAGAAAGATATTCACTGCCTTATAGCCTTAGATGATGGGTTACTGTATGCTGCCAACATATATGCTGCCTCTCCTCTCTATATATATGTAACTAGCCAATAACCTTTATATAATATATAACATAAAAGTCTCAAAGAAATTTTGTTTTCAATTTTTACAGACAGCAGAACTTCATAACCGATACGGTTTGACGATTTTGCTTTTACGGTTTCGGCTCCGGGCTCGGGCTCCAGGCTCCTGGGCTCGAAACCCGGGCTCCTGTTTAGAATGATAAATACTGCACTGGAAAATTCTTTTACAGTAGCCATGATAACTTAATATAATATAATATATGTGTATAGTCAAACTCATCAAATATATATTTATTTAATTTTAAAATAATAATTTGTGAATATTTTGGCAGTTAAACCAACTAAGAAAATCATTATTTTAACAAAATTTTTCACAATTAATAGATTTTGCATTTCACACACTAATAAAAAAATATTAAAAAAATTGCACCTCTGTTTTATAGCTAATTTGTAAATACATCCTAATTATATTTAGATAGTAAATAAATGGGAGGAAAACATGGTCAGACACCAGTATATAGTACATGCAAAGATTGCACATGGATTAAGTCTGGGGGTCATAAGTGAGCCGGAGAATTACGGATGAGACTACATCTGAAATACCGGGAGTCTGGACCCTCTCTCCCAAGGAAGGAGGGCATGATGGAAAATTAAAAAAAAACAAAAATGTTAGCCATAATAACAACCAGGCTCAAGGAGAAGTGATGCTACAGCAGTTCAACGGCTGAAATATTGGAGGGAGTTATTTAGGGGTACGGAAGTACGCCTACAAACCTAGACTACACTTTATCAGAAGAGAAATATGTGTGGAACCATCCAGATATGCACGTTCTTGACATTACCTTTTTGACCTCTATTGAAGTGCAGACAAGCATGTATGTAGAGTTAACAGCTGAAATGGTGAGGAAAGAAGTTCGAAAGGCGCCTCAGTTCCTCTAGAAACTTGCTAGAAGAACACAAATGGATAATATTTCTAATAAGTCACAAAAGAAAAATATCAAGAATATTAAAAACAAAAAAAAAGGTTAGAGTTATTGTTTTTAAACGAAGATGTTATAGTTGTATGAAGATTATGTCAAGTGGTGGGTAGATGAAGAAGCTGAGGGTGTGGAAGCATTGAAAACAGCCATGTTATAATGATTTCTTTAACACAACTATAGATCGAAAGTTCAGAAGTCTATTGCTTTAAAGGCTACCCTCCTAGCATCATTTAGTTGCTGTTGAATGAGTCGTCTTTCAAACTGGAGGTATTGATGAGTGATATTGAAATTTTCAGCTAAATTAGAAACACAAGTACAAGGAGATGGAATCATTGATGCAAAATAAAAATAAAGAAAGGAATGAGGACAGAACAGATTTCTGAGGGAACACCACAATAGATAGATTTAAAGGATAAAAATGGTTACTATCTACAATATCATCCATATAACGATTGGAACGAAAGTCAAGAAGTCAAGAGAAGGTTGCAAAAGGGTAAATACCGAAAGTGTGAAGTTTAGATATTAAAGCTTTGTTGTGCCAGGACTATCGAAACGCTTCGATATGTCTTGCACACAAGCTTCTCGAAATTCGGAAGGAGCAGAAAAACCAGGTCAGAAGAAAAGAAAAAAGATCACCAATCGAGCTATCCTTACAAAGAAGTCATACTGGCAATCAGAGATAAAGATTAGAAGATTTAAGTTGTTTCACACCAAATCTTCATGTGGAGGTAATTTGAAGACTTCAGGAAAACAGGGGTGAAAGCACTGATGGGACGATAGTTAGTTGTTGATTTGAGGTCCCACTTCTTTCCTTTATACTTCTTTCGCGCAGGAGGAAAGGTTGAAGTTGATGGCAGTGAGGAAACAGTTTTCAGGAGCCGGTGCAAGCTCAGTCACAGTTTTAGGAACTCCTTGGAGACAACTTCAGCACTCCTTCTTGAGTAAACTCAGAATGCCCAGAAATAACTTTATTTATTTAATGAGGTTGAGAAAGGAAGCGGAGAGGAGGAATAGCTCTGGAACCGTCTGAACTTTGGAATTAGATGAAAAATTTTTTCAAGCAACTCAGCTTTGCTTGAAGTTAAGACAGCAGTAATGCCGACAGAGAGAGAGAAAGAGGAGGAGAGAGAGAGAAGAGAGAGAGAGAGAGAGAGAGAGAGAGAGAGAGAGAGAGAAGAGAGAGAGAGAGAGAGAAGAGAGAGAGAGAGAGAAGAAGAAGCAAAGTTGGGGTTGGACATTTTAAAATTGCAGAATGTCAACGTGAAAGAGTAATGTTTTGGAAAGAAACCAGAAAGATTGTTGCAATTTCTACGAAGGAAAGTTTTTAGAGTCTCGAAGAACTGATTTTGCACTTGTCTGGGGATGAAATGGATTATATAGCAAGAGTTTCTGGATTTGAAAACAACAGACATAATTCTAGAAAAACCAAGATTTTCAGTATTAGTTAAAAGGAACCGAAAATAGATGTATGCATTCCACTATATATATGCTCATATACAACACTTATATATGCTTATATATATACTTATATACCAACCAACCTTGTATATATATACCTGTATATAACCAGCAACTTTAACATATAACAACTAACCAACCGCACTGCTGCTGCTATATCTTGCTACTTGCTAACTATATATATGACCAGAGGTTGAACGAATGATTTTTATATTGAGATCACGAACTGAATATTAAACCGACAATTTCTTATTTTATCTTCAGCATAAATACTAGATGTATCTTTTCAAGTTAGCTCCTCATATATTACTTTCCAACATCTTATACTGTTTATAATGGATTGACTGAGACATTCTAAAATACAATCATCTCGGCTATATTGGTATCTGCTCTTATAGTTTTATATAGTTGGCATTCCTTAGTTTGTTTTCCTGAAGCACATTTCGAGTTCTTTGCCGCTTTGCTTATAAAAGCATTAGTAATGAATTCTGCTTTCGATTTTCTTTTTTGAATCCTTCTTTTCCCTCAAACAGGCTACTCGTTTGAACTCTCTTCAATATGTTTAATTTTAGATGGTTTTGTGAGACTTTATAACTCCTTTCGGGAATAATTCATGCTATAAAGTTTGCACTTAGCCTTTTCATCGGATGTGACATCGAAAAATCCTAGACCAAACTAGATGTATTTGCTATTGTTATAATTATTCTGAAGATTTGAATAGTACTATAACCAATTTTTACCGACTTAACTTTATACAAAATAGCATAAATGATTTTGATAATATAAGATATTCGTTTTGTATTCTGATAAAATTTTCAAATAAATACAAATATTAAAATTATGCGAATATTCTCAGGCTTACGATATGAATGTTGGTCCTTCTGAGGAAACCCCAAAACCCCACCATATATATATATGCTCAGCCTATAATATATAACCTTATATATATATATACTATATATCTTACTATATGTAACTGCTATATGTATATATATATATATATATAATATATATAGTATATATATATAAGAAATTGAGAAATAATTCCAAATATGTTTTTGAGAAAAATGAAAAAAAAATGTGTTTAAAAAATTAATTTATTGTTTTTGAGTGCTTAATATAAATATTTTGGCTCAAAAACTTTAAGAATGCTATTAAAAAATCATTGGTTTAAAAAAAAAAACATGTTTTCCACCTGGTCCTAATTTATCAAAAACCTGGCAGAAAAGATTTGGATTAGAGGAGGAAAGGTATTATAAAAACAGGAAAAATTTATGCATAATATTACTGTTGATTGTTGCACATATGTATGCAGTCTGTCTCAAATATAATAATATATACTTATACACACCACCCCAGCCAGCCAGCACCATATGCCCTGCCAGCAACAACTATGCTCCAATATATATACCACCACCTCAACATGTAGTATATATATATATATATATATATA
>JABUQX010141303.1:10000-11462 GCA_015478945.1 Trachelipus rathkii
ACGAATGAATAAGATATGTAAGAAATTAAATGCAACTACTAATAAATTAGGATAGAGACGACACTTCGACGGAAGATCGTTTGAAGAAAGTTTTTGAAATTTATTTGATGTTTTAAGGGACGTCTCGAAAGATACTTTTTTTTTTTTAAGTATAAGACAATGGAAACAGGTTCGTATAGTTTTCCTGATTTCATATCATTCCAAAGTAAACAATAGAAAAACGTATGTGTAAATATATATATATATATATATATATATATATATATATATATATATATATATATATATATATATATATATATATATATATATAATAATAATAATAATAATAATAATAATAATAATAATGTGTTTATTTATTTATATATTTATATATATATATACAAATAAACATATATATATATATATATATATATATATATAATAATAATATATATATATAATAATAATGACTAATATTTACAATTTATAAATATATTTAAAATTTAATAATAAGGGTAAGATAAAAAACATTTTAATAATATGTATAATATAAAAATATAATATAATAATAATAATATATATATATGTATATATATATATATATATATATATATATATATAATATATATATATATATAATATATATATATATATATATATATATATATAAATATGTAATATATATATATATGTATAATATATATATATATATACTATATATATATATATATATTTTTATATTTATATATATATAAAAAAATAAAAAAATATATATATATATATATATATATATATATATATATATATATATATATATATATATATATATACTATACTATATATATATATATATATATTCTTATATTGTTTGTGGATCCTCGATATATGAACTACCCTTTATTTGGATTTCCTCTTTACTAGTTATTCCCAAATAAACTAAATAGTTTCATTAATGTTATTATTAACTTTAACCTGTCATAGTCTGGACTCTAGGTCAGTGAAGTCTCCAAAAGTGGGGTACGCAAAGTGATACTTGGGAGAACGCCAAAAAAAGTAGGCTCACGATCGAGAGTGTAAAATCGTCTATCACATGAGTACGAGGTTCTCTTATTGGTCACTGTGTCTGAACAACATATATTTCATATATATATATATATATATATATATATATATATATATATATATATATATATATATAACATATATATATATATATATATATATATATATAACTAATAAGCAATAATATATATATATTATAGCATATATATTATATTACATTATATATTTATAAAGGCTATAGAGGGTGCAACATAATTATTTTCGTCTTGAAATTTTGATAAAAAAGAATTCAGATTTTAAACACTGATATATTATATATATATATATATATATATATATATATATATATATATATATATATATATATATATATATATATATATATACTATATATATATATATATATATATATATATAT
>JABUQX010141305.1:0-5000 GCA_015478945.1 Trachelipus rathkii
TATTACATCTATGCATTGAATTATCATCAGAATATCCATCAATATCATACCGAAGCACAAGCGCTTCATATATATATATATATATATATATATATATATATATATATATATTTGTCTTGTTAATTTTTACATTGATTTCATAGTAGCGACACATCGAATCCCATAATAATTTATTTTTTATGTCAGTTAACGTGCAATCATTTGGAGTGAGTTTGTGTTTGAGTTTTTAATTGTTTTATATATTTTTTACATGTTAGTATAATAATTTCAAAATGAATAGTGTATTAAATATATTAAATAATAAGTTTTCAAGATTTTCTCTTGAAGAAAAATTAAATATAAAAGAGCTTGGTAGGCCTATGCCAAATATAAAATTAACTCAGACATCATACAAGAGCAAAAAACCGTACTCTCGAAAATTTAACGTGGATTTATATAAGAGACACAAATGGCTCTGCGGCTCCTCAGAGAAAAATGCTCTATTTTGCTTCCCATGTTTGCTATTTGAAGGAGATGATTCTTGGGCTAGAATTGGAGTGACTGATTTAGCCCATCTATCAGTCAAAATAGGTAAACATGAAGCTTCTGTAAGTCATATAAACAATGAGGCTAATTTAGCAGTATTAGGAAAAGTAAATATAAAAGAAAATATTGATTCTGCTTACAAACAAGCGATTGAATGCCACAATCAGCAAGTTACTAAAAATAGATACATTTTACTAAGAATTATCAAAGCCATCAAATTTTGTGCAAATCTTGAACTCCCCTTAAGGGGTCATGACGAAAGTTCTGATTCTATGAATCCTGGTGTTTTTAAATCCTTAATAGAATACAGTGCTGAATTAGATCCAACTTTAAGAGATCACTTAAAAAGTTCTAACGTTTTCAAAGGAACTTCAATGACTATACAAAATGATTTACTTTCTTGCTCTTGGGAAATATGTAGGATGCACATATTAAAAGAGATTTCACAAGCTAGCTTTATAGGCATAATCGCAGATGAAACCTCTGATATATCAAACGAATTTCAATTAGCTCTCATTTTGCGCTATGAATATGACGGGAATATAAAAGAAAGATTTTGGGGACTTTTTAACCCAGCTTCTCACAGGGCAGAATCAATAGCTAGCGTTATTTCTGATCAATTAAAATCCATTTTACCGAACTGTCCAGAAAAATTGATTGCTCAAAGTTATGATGGTGCCGCAGTTATGAGTGGACACGTCAGTGGTGTAAACGTATTTATAAAAGACGTTTATCCAAATGCACATTATGTACACTGTTATGCGCATCAAATTAATTTGATAATGACTCAGTCAGTTTCTCAAATTCCAGAAGTTGGAGAGTTCTTTAGAAATATATCACTAATTCCAACCTTTTTTCACAATCTCCTCAGAGATGCTCTGTATTAGATGAAATTATTGGGAAACGGTTTCCAAAAACTGTTAAAACAAGATGGAATTTTAACATCCGAACTGTAAACATGGTTTTTGAACATAGAGAGCCATTGTTAGAGCGCTTTGAAAAAATTCGAAATGAAAGCAAAGAACAAGGAACACGAGATTAAACAGAAAGTTTGCAAAGACTATTGACAGATCCTACTTTTGTATTTTGGCTCACTGTTTTCCGCCATATAATGCCGCACGTAGATTGTTTCTATAATAAAATTCAATCAAGAAATGCAGACGTAATTCTCATAAAACAAGCTGTGAGTGAACTACAATTAGAATTAGGAAAGATTAGAAACAGTATGACCACCATAATGGAAGAAATTGAGGGAACGTATGATGTTTGTGAGGTGAAGAGAAGATCGTTAAATGCTTCCAATTACTACGAAATTAAAAAAGCTGCTGCGTATGAAGTGTGTGACATAATAATATCTCAGTCTAAGGAGAGGTTTTCGTTTAGTGATCATTTACTATCAGCTCAACTTTTCGAGCGTGAACACTTTAAATTATATAGAACCTCATTTCCCACAGTTGCATTTGAAAAGACTGTAACTGTTTATCCATTTTTTAACATCTTGAGACTCAAATCTGAACTTCAAGTTATATATTCTAGAGAAGATTTTTATTCCCTGAAAGGAGCTCTTGATTCTTATAAGTACATTATTGAAAATGGAATGGATCAGACTTTTGAAGAAACATTAAAGTTGCTAAAAATTTTAATAACTACTCTAAAGTCATCCTTTGAAGCTGAAAGATGCTTTTTTACATTAAAAAGAATTAAAACTGTTATTCGGAATACAATGGGGCAAGAAAGACTGAATGCCCTCGTTGCGCTTGCAACAGAAAGAGATATTGTCCAGAATCCATCTTTTGACAATCTTGTGATTGACTTATTTGCAAGTCAAAAAGCGAGAAGAATGGACTTTAGCTACAAATTATAAAAACCTACAATTTAATTATAAAGTAAGTAATTTATTATTTTTATATTTTATTTTAAATCATTCGTAACAGGTAACTTTTTTTATGTAATTGTGCTACCGTACGAAGTAGAATAATGTGATAGGCATTTTGGCTAACCTTTTTGTATAAAATTACGATGTATATATATATATATATATATATATATATATATATAAATATATATATATATATATATATATATATATATATATAAATATATATATATATATATATATATATATATATATATATGAAATCGCACACCCATCCATTTCTACCACGAGTCGACACTGATATATATATATATATATATATATATATATATATATATATATATATATATATATATATATATATATATATATATATATATATATATATATATATTGAGGGATGTGCCGAATAGTGAAAAAGCCGAATACTGAATATTCGGCTAAAAGTATTCGGCCGAATAATCACTTCGCTATTCGGCCGAATAGTTATTTCAAAATTCGGTTCCATTTAGGAAAAAATAAAGAAAACTTATATACAAAGTAATAAACAAAAAGTAAATAACTATTTTTACCTATAACAAACCATTCACATATTAAAAATAATAATCAAAGCAAATTGAAAAGTTTTCGTAGTTAAAGATATTAAACTAAACTTCATTTGAATAAGGCTCTAAGGTTAAAATGACAGAACATAAGCAGTTCTCCATTTTCAGAGGATAACCTATTTCCTCCTGTACCAAATATTCTTTCACTTTCGACTGATGATGGTGGGAGCTGAAGGGTATTTTATTGCTAGTTTTCAAATTCATAAACTATTTCTAGTGTTTTTCTACCAATTGAAGGAATATCATTGTCCACTGGTAAAAGTAGGCAAACTTATATATATTTGTTTATTTCTTGATATAATTCCGTATGTAGCCTTTTACTTTTATGTACAATAATCAAATCGTCAGAAGAATGGGACTTTCTTTTTTCCCTGTCACTTTCTTTTCTGTATGACGATTTTGACGCCGCAATTTTCAAACAATCCATTAAAAAGAGTGAAAATGGGTCCTTCAGCTTCACTTCCACTTCAGTAGAATGCATAATCTTGAAGGGTCAGAGCTAAATTTTACATTTTGCTCATTACCTCAACGACCATATTTTTACTGATTCATCTGATTCGTGTTGAAAAATTAGCTTGAATCCCTGCCAGATCTAGAAAGTAGCTACACACAAAGATTTATCACATAGAAACTTAGAAAGTCTTTTCTACTGATTTCTTAAGCTCTTCAACGAGTGTAATTATTCCACTAAAGCTTTTGCTTTTAATAGCCTTATATAAAAATAGATTTATTGCTAAAATGGAAGGGATCACTTGGGCGACTGTTAATTCACGTTTAATGCTTGTTTTAGTGATGTTGTCAAATGGCTCAAGTAAATGGAATAATTTTGCCACTGAAAATCAGTCAACATTTTCTGATTGCATTCAGCAGCGTATATGGCTAGGGAGAACGTTTTGTTCAAATAATCTTTTAAGCATATTCCTAAGTGCTATTCCAGCGTGTAGAAACGTCTTGAAATGTATGCTGTTTGACATTCAGCTGCATCTGTAAAGTATTAAGCTTTGCAGCTACCGTTGCTGAATGGTGAAAGTGAGAGGATATGCTTCTGCAAGTAAATAAAATATCTTTAACGGACTTTTGACATAATATTAAATCGTGAATGCATAGTTGCAACATGTGAATAAAACATGAAATTGATAGCAAGCCGCTCTCCCTTATACCAGCTACCATGTTTGGTCCATTATCCCGTATCACTAAATGAATTCTATTTTTTAGAATATTGAAAAATGTCAAAGGCCCCTTATAGGATCTGACAAATAAGAAAAAGTTTCGTCATATTGGCTACAAAAATTTGGTTATATATATATATATATATATATATATATATATATATATATATATATATATATATATATATAATATGTAATATATATACTATTATTTATTTATTCCATCATCCAACTACATGCTTTTACTTTTTTTCATATATATATACATATATGTATATATATACTTAACTAATAACTTATTAACTATATGTAATAATATATATATATATATATATATAACCAATATATATATATATATATATTTGGAGAAAATAAACTTCAAGGAATTTCAGCTTTTAGGGTGGAAATAACTTTCCCTTATGTTGACGTAATTTATTGTTTATAAAGCTCAATATTCGGCTCGAATAGTTCGAAAAGCCGAATACCAAATATTCGGTATTTTGGCCGAATAGGCCGAATACCGAATGCCCTGAATATTCCGGCACATCCCTAACATATATATATAACATATATGTATATATATATATATATTAACTATAATAATATATATATATATATATATATATATATATATATATATATAATAACAATAATAATAATCTTGCTATAACTAATAGATTAAATATATATATATTATATATATATATATATATATATAATCATTATTATTAACAGATGAAATTTCCACAAAGAAAAAAGTGTCTTCTTCGCCTGGATTTTGAAGATAACATCGGCCCAAAACTGAAGCCTTATACCGATTCATCT
>JABUQX010141305.1:10000-40000 GCA_015478945.1 Trachelipus rathkii
TTAAAGAAGGCGATAGAAAGTATGTATGAGAAATACAGCTGTAATGTTAGAACTAAGTGCGAGAACGATAGATGGTTTGAGGTGAACAGGAGTGAATCAAAGGGGAGTTTTATCGCCATTGCTGTTAATATTATATTTAGACGTGGTGATAAGGAAAGTGAGGGAGAGACTGGGAGAATTTGAAGGGGACATAATGGCATATGCGGACAATCTGGCATGTTGGGCGAAGAGAGAGAAGGAGGGCGATTCAGAGATGTGGTGGAGTTGTTTTGCGGAGGGGAGTTGGAGGAAGCAGGGATGAAGCTAGATGAACATATACAGAAGACAGAAATATTAACAGTAACCGGAGGAAAGGAGGATGAGAATGATGGTGAGAGAGGAGGAGTTGAAGGCGGTAAATACCTGCAATTATCTCAGGATGTTTTTAACAGAAGGGGAGGAAGTGGGGAGAAGAGATTGCGCGAAGAATGGAAAAGTATGGATTAGTTATGAAAGCGGTATACCCCATGATGAAAGACAGAAACATCAGAATAGAGGTTAAAAAAGTGATTGTGAAACTCTCCAGAAATTCAAGAGCCGTATGCGTCGAATAAGATCACACCCAAATTTGTCACACCGTACCGTTTTCCTCCTGCATCATGACAATGCTCGACCACATTGCAGTGCCCAAATGCTTAAACTTCTAGGTCAAAAATCATCCACCCTACAGTCCTGATCTGGTCCCCAGTAATTTTAACTAATTTTCAAAGTTGAAGGAGAGTCTCCAAGGAGTGAGGTTTGGTCCAGATGATAAGGTAAAGAGAGCGGTGTTAGACTGGTTTCGGTAAACGGTTCAAGACTTTTTTCAACCAGTTTTGAGAAGTGGGTTAAACGTTTGCAGAAATGTATTGACGTTCGAGATTATGTAAAAAAAAAATGTACATGCTCATTGAATAAACCTTTGACATTTTCTCAGTCTTTGTTTCATTACCTTCTCTGCAGTGTAATAGATTTTACAGCAGAATAAGCGTTACTTTTCAGCCCGAACTAGTGTGTGTAATGATAGAGTTGCATGCAAATACCAGAAATTTACCATATAATTTCTGTTGTTACGCAAAAGATGCAATGATATTGTCTCGTTTGTTCTTCTATTAATTCAGCAAAAGGGCAGTAGCGGACCTGTAAATGCTTCCCTTCTATTTACCGAATGATTTTATTGTTCAGCAAAACTTCATAGGAAATTAATCGACAAGTTCATTAACACTCAAAGAAAGCTTGCTACCCTTTGTTCAATCTTACTACTAGAAATCTTTATTCTCTTACTAAAATAAATACTATTCGAAATCTTGCTCTACTTATTCCTGTACGTTTTGCATATCTAACGTTTTTATTGATAAAGCCAATAATTTTTGCTTCCTGTTCTAATAGCTCTATCCTAGATGATTCCTCTTAGCTTTTCCAGTCTCCCTCCTAAGATTTATGAGAAAATAACCTCTGTGCGTTAATAGGGAGTGCTTCCAGGATGGAGACCAATCTTTATTTTAATTTCGATCCCTCTCTATGTTAGGTAGTCACAATTTTAACTACTTTTAAAATAAACAACAATAAAAAGTGATACATCCTTTGCAACTATTCTCGGAAACCCCTCGTTAGAAATTTTACCTCTTTTGCATCAACACTTACATGTGAAACTCTTTTAACCAGCTTTTTAATTTTTATTAATCTCCCTCGCTGTAAGTTAAGCGGTCGTCTTTTCTCACTGAATGGTTTTCATGTAGGGGTATGTGTGGTTTGCTTTGTCTTTTAAATCAATATACAGTCCTTTTTTTTAAATAAAAAAATTATTAAAAAATATTTTTTTTCAACATTGGGATATAAATATATATATATATATATATATATATATATATATATATATATATATAATATATTTATATTTATAAACTATATACATTGTTTTTTATAATATATATATATATATATATATATATATATATATATATATATATATATATATATATTAAATCGTTGGTAAATGTAAAAGGACTAAGTCTAGAGTGCTAGGGTCTTGCATGAGGGCATATGTTATTACCAGTGTTATTGTATAGTATTAGTGAGACATGGTCTGGAATAAGTATGAATCTAAAGTTCAATGTGTTCAGATAGGACAATCTTAGGGCGTGCTGGAATTGTGAAGAAAGTGGGTAAACAGCGAAGAGGGAATAATAAATGAAAGTATGTTGAAATGGTTTGGTCATATGGAAAGGATGAATGATAGTCAGTTTGTTAAGAGGATGTATAGTGGTGAGTGTGTTGGGAACCGACCGGCTAGGGGAGACCGAGGAAAAGTGGATTTAGTCAGTAAGGGAATGTTTGCAGGAGAGAAATGTGTAAAGTTTAGCAGAGGCTGAAGAAAAGTGCAAGATAGGGCCGAGAATGGCGGGATGTTATATTGGGGAGTATGGTTGGCCAACCCTGGGCCAGAAGGAATGGTGAACCGCCGACCAGATTTTACCATGAGTATGAGGATCGTCGCGGTCCCGTGAAACCCTAATGTGGTTTTCACAGTTGCGACGAGTTTTTACTAGTATCTTTACAGAGGGCGGTAAGGCTGGACTTTTCTTTTCGACTTTCGTCATATTCTCCAGCTTTCTTTCGATGCATGTAACTTGCTGCCTCAAATCTTTGGGAAAAAGGTAGCTGAATTTATATTATATATATATGTATATATATATATATATATATATATATAATAACATAATATATATATATATATATATATTTCTTCTTTCTTTCTTTCTTTCTTTTATATATATAACCATATCATATATATCTTATATATGAGATTATGTTGGATGATGAACAGCTGAAACAAGTGTTACCAGAGTTTAAATATTTAGGATATATGTTAAAAAAAGGGGAACGGATGATGCAGTGTAGTAGGAAGTTGTGAATGGCAGGAAGGTGGCTGAGATTTTAATTAAATCATTGGTGGAAGGGACTAAGTTTTTGAATGCTTTGGAGTGCTTACATGAGGAGGTAAATTGTTACCTGTGTTGTAATAGTAGTGATACTATGATCTGGAATAAGAGGTAGAACTAAGAAGTTCAATGTGTTCAGATGGACAATCTTAGGGGGCGTGTTAGGTGTGAGAAAAGAGTTGGTAAGTATGGAATGAACTTGTGTTAGATGGTTGTGTGGTCTGAAGAAGGATAAATAGGAGAATAAATGAAAGTACTTTGAGATGGTTTGGTCACATGGAAAAGGATGGATGAGAGTCAGTTGGTTAAACGGATGTATAGTGGTGAGTCTGATTGGGAATCGACCGGCTGGGAGACCGAAAAAAAAAGTGGATTGAGTCAGTAAAGGAATTTCTGGAGGAGAGAAATGTAGGTTGGCAGAATCGAGGAGGAAAGTGCATAACAGGGTGAATGGCGCGAGTTTTTGTGTGGGAGAGGTGTGGATTTGTGGGACCACCTGGGCCAGGGGATGAACCCAACACTTGATATGCCATAGTGATGGTCGAGTCGCGGTCCCGCCAAAAGCTCTAGGGCGGATTTTCTGACTGCGACGAGTTCTCACTAATAAGTATAAAGAGGGGGCGGTAAAGGCTGGGCTTTCTTTTCGACTTGTGTCATACTCTTCTACTACCTTTTCTGTTTCCGGTGCACTGCACGCATCTTACCTCCAGTCTTGGGAAAAAGGTGGATGATATATATATATATATATATATATATATATAAAGTGAAATATTTATTTATAATTTATATATATATATATATATATATATGCTATATATAACTGCTGCTTTCTTTGCTAGCAGTCTATGGATATATATATATATATATATATATATATATATATATAAACTTTTTTTTTTTTGGATTACATACTAAGTATAATAAGTATTAATAAGTATGAATAAAATATTCTATAGAAAATAAAAAGTTTTAAGAAAATCATATCATAAAGAACATTAAAAATGTTTAATGGAATAATAAGTTTATTTCTATTTATTCTATTTACACAAATCTTTTATATTTTTTTTATTTTAATAATAAATTTTGAGGAACTATTATATACACCTATTCTATCATTCTATTATATACACCTATTCTATCATTCCTTTTTCGATCACCTATTCAACAATTTAAGTCGCCCAATACATTCAACCTAAAACTCTCACTCACCCAGTCGAAAACATCATTCAGATTATTACAAAAAGTCACCTTCTCCTCAACATCCTCCACAGATAGACTATATGTTACAACCACACATACCTTGACCTATTCAAACTTAAAATTCAACATTAGAATTCTAGTACCCACACAAACAAAATCCCCCATAGCTCTATGACACAGGTCACTGATCAGAATTGCAGCTCATCCTCTCCCCTTCACGTCACACCACTCATCTTAGCACTTTACTTTCATGTTTGGGCTTAGTTGCATTCAAGTGTTAGATAGTTACCTCATAAAAAAGCCGCTAATACTCTACCTTCTAATTGTTTATTTTCTCTAGCACATTCATTATTTCCAGGAATAGTTATTAATATTTGTGTTATATATATACCATATATACTTTCATATGTATATATGTATACTTAACACCATGTATATATATACCTTATCTTACTTATATATATATATCATATTATTTATATGTATATATATAGTATATATATATATATGTATATATATATATATATATATATATTCATATTATATATATATATATATATATATATATACTATATATATATAATAACTCAATTTTAGATTGGAGTACGGGGATATTACAGCTTTTAGGCTGCGACAGGCGACACGTTCAGCAAGCTAACACCAGAATCTGCAGAGGCAGAGGGCAAGGGCTGAGATGATTGGTCTTGCCACTTGGAGTATTACAGGTTCAGAAATTCAAAAAGAAACAGTCTTACGAGTAGAATTGGACTAGGATAAAGTGCTGGGCAGTACAGAGGGATAGTTGGCACTCAAAGGAAAAGAACTTTAGGTATGGGATGGCAGCGGCTTTCAGGCCACGAGATGATTGATGAGTGAGAGAACAACTGGAAGAACAACTATGAGCAGGTCTGGGGAACCCCGCGACATAAAAGAAATCCATGGGTGAGATTTGTATGACCAAGACGCAATCGAGCCAGGACCACCTCCAGGAGGCGACTCTTCCTACAAGATGAAGACCACCGGCCAAGGACGGGTTTGACATTCCGAAGTTTGGCGCCACGAGCATCCTCCGCCCAACATGACTGCCAGCCAGAGAGGAAGCCCCGACGCAAAGAGATGGAAATCCGTAGCAGGGAAATGGCCCAGGCGCACAGCAGGAGGAATGTAACAGTCAATCGACACCCTGTGTGCAGCCGCCTGTTTGGCCTCCCCATCGGCCCGTTATTTGCCAGGAACACCCACATGGGAGGGAACCCAACAGAACTCAATGTTGTAGTGCTGCGCTGGTAACAAGCAGAGGGACTGTTGAATGGCACAGACCAACAGGTTACGGGTTGACCGGTCAAGCAACGACTGTAGAGCGCTCCGAGAATCCGAAAAGATGGTATAATTACCCCCACGCACGGGCGAAGGTACTGATCCTGTTCACCGCCATGGACATTGCTATTAGTTCAGCTGAAAAAACAGACAAATAGGGCGGAAGGGTATGGGATACAGTGATGTCCGGAACCACAGCTGAAGCTCCCACACCTTCCTCCGTCTTTGAACCATCGGTGTAAATCGCTATAGAGTCGCTATGAACCTCCGCGTGAGACACAAAGGAATCCCTCAACAGCACCGGGTGTGCCTCCGACTTATTCAAAGACTGGATCCCACTGCAGAGAGCAGGAGGCGGAGAGACCCACTGTGAACACCGCTCGCTGAGACAGGACTAATAATAATAATAATAATAATAATAATAATAATCATAATCATAATAATCATAATAATCATAATAATCATAATAATCATAATAATAATAATAATAATAATAATAATAATAATAATAATAATAAAAAATAATAAAATAAAATTAATAATAATAATAATAATAATAATAATAATAATAATAATAATAATAATAATAATAATAATAATAATATAATAATAATAATAATAATAATAATAATAATAATAATAATAACAATAATAATGATAATAAAGATAGTAATACTAATATCAATAATAATAATAATAATAAAAGCAATAATAATATAATAATAATAATATAACTAATTCAAATGCTAATAACAATGATAGTAATAACTAATAATAACAGTAATAACACTAAAACTAAAGCTAACAGTATTAGTGATGAAGAAACATTTCACATTATATCAATACTATACAAAATGGTATTAAATATAATACTACTACTACTACTACTAATAATAATAATAATAATAATAATAATAATAATAAAAATAATAAAAAAAATAATATAAATAAAAATAACGAATGATAATAATAAAAATAATGATACCAATCATAACAGAAATAATAATAATAATAATAATAATAATAATAATAATAATAATAATAATAATAATAATAATAATAATAATAATAATAATAATATAATAATAATAAAAATAATAATAATAATAATAAAAAAAAAAATTTAGTTTCTTTGTTTTATCAGAAACTTTTGAAAAGTTAATATCATTATAAAACTTCAAGCTATAATATATCCTAATGTTTACAAATTTCCGTAATGCAAAATTTTCTACTCTAGTTGAACAAAATTTATAATTGAGCTCTTTTAACTTATTTGCTAAGTAAGTTGTTATATTATTGTTCATGCATACAACATTAAATTCTTTACAAAATATTTCTTCACAAGCTTTAAAAAATGAAAAAAAATTATTTGAACAAAAAGTTAAACCTTGATCAGCCGGTAAATGCTCATACTGTTTAATTTGCAAAAACATATTTTCTCTAATTTCTTCATTGAAAGAAGTTAGGTCACACACTGAACACACTTTTTCTTTATGAAACTGTAATATTTTTTTTGCGAGAAGTCCACAAACATACCTCATGCCATTAACTTCCTCAAAATTATCTAGGTTTGTCAAAGGGAAAGTAACATTGTAAGAATGATCTAAACTTAAAACACTAGCGTTCCCCATTGCATGATCATCCTGCTTAAACATAGCTGAAGAAAGAAAATTGTGTGTCTCGTCCGCTTCACAGTTTTTGGATTCAGCAAATCTGACAAGAGAATTAATTGCTGCTCTCTGAAACAAAGCTTCAAACTGAGCACATGTTGGATTATCGCTCCAACCGCCTGCTCCTCTAATATCGCCAAAACAATTTTCTAGCGGATCTTGACACAATCTGCGAGTGTATATATATTTGAAATTATAATTCTGCAATTCCTTTAATAACTCAGTAATACCATTAATTGCCTGAATCCATCCTTGTACAAACCTAAATCGTGCAGTAACCATATTTTGTCCTCTATATATCTTCCACCCTTGAATCCACAATTTCATATGAGAAAGATATTCCCAAGCTACATTTCCAATTCTCAATTCTTGATGGAAAGGTGTCCTTTTCCTTTGCAAAGGGGAAGAATTTAAAATATCAAATAAAGTGTTCATTTTTAAACAAAATTTTTCCGTCGCAAAACTATTTTTATCAATTTTATCTTCCTTCCGCAATAATTCCAAAGCCTTTGATACAGACCGACTTAATATCTGAGAAGCAAGTTTAACTTTCATTTTAGCACCAAATGGTGCTAATCTTACATGAGCATTGGTTATCTTTGGTATGAATGGAAAATTAACATTTATTTTCAAATTATAAGCTGCACGTATGTATTTCCATTCTACAATGCCTTCATATGTTGAGATGCAGTTAGCATAAAAGGCATTTCTTGTACTTTTTAGCCAATGTGGAACGTCGGGAATCACAAAGATTTTTTCTTTTTCATTATTTTCTCCTTTAAATTGAAAGTAAGGCTTGCAGCTTGTTACTCCTAAAGTTTTAAATAATAAGGAGAAATTGCTTGCTTGGTCGGTTGTAATGCACACAACTTTAAGCCCAATTTCATCCAATTTAAAAAGGCATTCATGTAGCAAAGGCTTCAAAATGTTTAATTTAACAGGCCCAGAACTGAAAACGTATCCAACAAGCTGCCGAAAATTTCCACTGATACCTCTTATCATAAAACTTAGTGCTGAAGATGCTGGCAAGCCACTCTTCCGTTCATTCCCAAAATCTTCAAACCCAGCTATATACTCGCCCCGAACTTTAAACAATAAATTTTTCTTAAGGTGGATTTCATCCATTAGTAAGACCACGCATCTATCCATTCCTTGCAATTTTTTAACAACGTTCTTTATGTTATAAAATAACTGATGATGAAAACCAGGGTTTACAGAAGATGCTCGAAGAAATCTGACTAAGGTGTCAACAGACGGTAATTTAAGCATTTTTCTAAGAAGTTTATAAGCTTTCGGGGATTTCAGGTATAAAGGTAAGCATAAGTTCTTCATTGTTTCAGTCCACTTCTGTTTTTTATTAAGTTGGGAGTTGAGCAGTTCTGTCAGGAAAAGAGGTAAATGTTTGCCGCAGAACTCAATTACATCTTTTTTGGTTACACTTTTCTTTTGAAGTTTTTTCTCCTTTAATTTTAAATGTAAAAATTGATTTCTCTTCTTTAAATACCTATTGTGGCATGTTTTTTTATGGATCAATTTTTTTAGCCGAATCTTCCTTGGCGTTCTGTCGTTGTTATTAAAGCATTGTGTGCCAACTTCTCTTATCGGAAATTGAACTTCGGCGTCAGATACTGGGGAACACTGAATGGAACTAGTGATAGTCGAATCTGTTGAGATATCTGCGGAAGAATATATATATATATATATATATATATATATCTTCATCCTCCTTTGTCTCACTAACAATATAGATGTGTATAAATATATATATATATATATATATATATATATATATATATATATATATTATATATATATATATATATATATATATATATATATATATATATATATATATATATATATATATATATATATATATATATATATATATATATATATATATATATATATATATATATATATATATATATATATATTCTTCATCCTCCTTTGTCTCACCAAGACTGGGGGTAAGGTGCGTGACGTGCATCAAAAAAGAAAAGCAGCAGAAGAACAGGACAAAAGTCGAAAAGAAAGCCCACCCTGTCCTCCACCTCTGTACCATTAAATAGTGTGAACTCGTCGCAGTCAGAAAATCCACCATAGAGCTTCATGGGGCCACGACGGACCCTCACTATGGTAAATCGTCAATCTAAGGATTCATCCCTTGGCCCAGGTGGGCCACAACCATACCCCCTCACAAACCCCCGCCATTCGCTCCTATTATACACCTTTCTTCTCGCCTTTGCCAAACTCACATTTCTCTCCTCCAGACATTCCTTTACTGACTCAATCCACTTTTTCTTCGGTCTCCCAGCCGGTCGGTTCCCAACACACTCGCCACTATACATCCACTTAACAAACCGACTCTCATCCTTCCTTTCCACATGACCAAACTATCTCGATATACTTTCATCTATTCTCTCATTTACCCCTTTATTCTTGCCACACAACGGTTTTTTTTTTTTTTTTTTTTTTTTTTTTTTTTTTTTTAGGAGCCACCCCGGCTCACAAAGCGGCCACACTGGGTTGAAAAATCAACAACATGGGCGGGTCCTGGAGCATACATATTTCAAACGTCAAATGAATATTTAAATAGAGAAATGAATATTCAGTCAATTAAAAATAAAAAAAAAATAAAAAAAGTACATCCTTGCATTATAAAGTCCTAGTATTACTTAACAAAATCAAATATTATGAAGAAATGTCACTTCTTGTAGAAACAAATAGGTTACTACTAAAGTGGGAAGATTCAGATAAGTTATGGGATAATCTTTTGGAAGGTGTTATGGATCGTAAAGTAGGAAAATGACGGCGGCGAATAGGGTCCAGCTGGGAACAATCAATGAAGATATGGCGAACAGATTGCGGGGTATTGACTACGCAAGAATTGGAAATAGGGAGGGGGTTCCGTGACGCCTAGTGACTGTGGAGTGATGTTGGTGTGGCCAATACGGAGGCGTGCAAGTATCACCTCGTGTAAGCGCTTTCGTCTGTGGGAGGAAGACCACTCCCCGATGATCGGCTTTATATTTCTAAGTTTCGTTCCTCTCTGATCATTCGTCCAGCGTTCTTGCCAATAAGATCGAAAACCTTGTCGGAGAACAGGATAGCAATCGGTTGATGGGAGGTAGCCTTGTCGAATGGCATCCGGGAGGTACCTGGAACAACTCCGAAATGAGGAGGTGCCATTTGGCCTCTCTGTCAGCGATTTCGTTACCTTACCCCTACATGAGAGAGGGTCCAACATAAAATAATTTGTTTCTTGCGGGAATGGAGCAGCCGAAGAAATTGCTGCACAGCAGATACCATTATTGTGTTTTTAGAATAAGGGGTTTTAAGCGCTTGTAGCGCGCTGAGCGAATCTGAATAAATGACATAAGAGTGATCTTGGTTAAGGATTAGAATTCGAGAAAGCGCAATCATTATAGCCATTAATTCTGCTGTGAAAATTGAAGCATGAGGGGGAAGGGTATGGGAAAGGTTGCGATCAGGAAAGACAGCATATGCGCCCACACTGTTCCCGGTTTTAGAGCCGTCAGTAAATACTGGAGTAAACTCATCATGAACTACGGACTGAGACAGGAATGATGCCTTTAACAAGGCAGCAGAATGGCTAAATTTGGAAAGAGAGGTTAGAGCCAAGCAAATGGTGGGAGCGGGGAATAACCAAGGTGTGTATCCTTCATCGTATGAGAAAGGGAGCACCTTTGGTAAAGGGATGTTAAGGAATTTGAGGATGTTATGAACCATGTTCGCAAATGGCCAGTAATTATGATTCTGAGGCACCTCCTGCAGAATCGGTGTCAGAGCAGACAGTATTGGGGTTTGAAAACGAAGATAACTTGTACACATGATGTATTCTCTTCGAAGAGAGTGGCATCACATTGGCTTCAACTTCAAGGCTTACCCGGGAGGACGGAAGGCTCCAGTGGAGGTGAGCGTAAATGACCGGTTTTTCAACTGTACTCTCATCCACGGGGAGGAAGTGTGGGGTGAACTGTAAACCCATGCGGGAAGAGGCACCGGATAGCCCATGGGGCTGTGATGGGAAAAGGGGAGGGCAACCTTATACAAATAATTGAAGGGACTTATGGGTGGGAATTAAAAAAAAAAAAATATTCAGTTCTTCGCTCTAGGACACTGAAGGGCAGTATATGCCGCCCAACAGTATCCCAGAGAGCCCACCCACCAACATCAAGGTAACTGACTGCGGGTGGGTATATATATATATATATATATATATATATATATATATATATATATATATATATATATATATATATATATATATATAAATGTGTGTGTATATATATATATATATATATATATATATATATATATATATATATATATATATATATATATAAAAGATATATAAATATATATATATATATATATATATATATATATATATATATATATATATATATATATATATATATATATATATATATATATATATATATATATGTAACATTAATATATATATATATATATATATATGTATTTTTTATTATAATATATATATATATATATATATATTTATATATATAAATATATATATAATATATATATATATATATAATTTATATATATATCTAATAATAATATAATATATATGTATATATGTATATATATATATATATAATAACTATAATAATAATATATATATAAAAAAAAGAATGGGGGAATGAAGAGGTGATGAAAGCGGTTAAAAGGTAAAAATTAAAGGTGGCATGTTCTAGAGCGTTTGATGAAATGTCAAAGAAAGTTGCTTGGAATTATATAAGGAGGGAAAAGAAATACTAAAGGTGCATACGTAGGGAGAAAACAAGAGGTAAATGAACAGTTTGGAAGGAGGATGAATGAGGACATACAAGGAATAGGAAGCTCTTCTGGAAGGAAGCGCGAAAGGTTAAGAATGAGAATAAGGGGAATCTGCTTAGAATAATGAATAGGGATGGTGCTTTTGTAACTGATGAAATGGATGTGAGGGGAGTGTGGAAGAACACTTCGAAAATCTGCACAATATTAACAGTAATGATGATGTGTTAGTGAATGTGTGTGGTTTTGATGGTGCAAGAAGGAATAGGTATTTTGGGGATGAGGTTATTAGTAAGGAGGAGGTAATGGATAGGGTGAAAGTTGAAGAATGGTAAATCTGCAGGTATAGATGAAATTACTGGTGAAATGATCAAGAACGGAGGCGAGATGGTGATTGCTTGGATTTGGAAGTTGTGTAATAAAGCGTTTATGGTGTAAAGAAAGGGATTGGAGGAGGCAGTAATAGTACCTTGTATAAGGTAGGGAGAAAGAGAACTGTAGAAATTATTAGAGGAATAAGTTTATTGAGTGTTGTAGGGAAGGTATAAGCTGGTATTTGTTGAAAGAGCACGTCGAGTGACTGAAGGATTGATTGGTGAAGAACAAGGTGCGTTTAGGAGTGGTAGAGGATGTGTGGATCAAATCTTTACATTAAAACAAATGATTGAGAAAATGAGGGAGAAGAAGAATAAATTATATTTAGGTTTTATGGATTTGCAACAGGCGTATGATAGAGTTAATAGGGAAGCTTTATGGCAGGTATTAATGATATATGGTGTTGGTGGTAGGCTTCTGAATGGAATCAAAAGTATGTATGACGATAGTAGAGCGTGTAAGAATAAATGGTGTTAATGGTGATTGGTTTTTAGGATTAATAGCGGAGTGAGACAGGGTTGTTATGTCTCCTTTGTTTATTCAATTTGTATATGGATGGGGTTATGAAAGAATTCGAGGTGGGGATGGCAGGAAATGGTGTTAGAATGATGGAGAATGGAGATGAGTGGAGGGTGCCCTACCTATTATATGCGGATGATTTGGTTCTGTGTGGCGAATCTGAAGAGAGTTTGAGAGGATTGGTAGAGAGATTTGGCAGGGTATGTAAAAGGAGGGGTTTGAAAGTAAACGTAGATAAGAGTAAGGTTATGGTTGTGAGTGAGGACAGTCCTCAGTGTGAGTTATGTTAGATGGTGAGCAACAGGAACAAGTCTGAGGTTAAATATTTAGGGTATGTGCTGGATGAGAAGACGGATGATGCAAGTGTAGTAGGAAAGTTGTGAATGGCAGGAAGGTTGCTGGTGCAATTAAATCGTTGGTGAATGTAAAGGGACTAAGTCTTGAGTGCGCTGAGTCTTGAATGAAGGTATGTTATTACCTGTGTTATTGTATGGTAGTGAGACTATGGTTTGGAATAAGAGTATAGATCTAAAGTTTAATGTGTTCAGATGGACAATCTTAGGAGCATGCTAGGTGATGAGAATTAATAAAATGAGGAATGAACTTATTAGAGAGTTGTGTGGTGTGAAGAAAGGGGTATAAATGAGAGAATAAATGAAAGAGTAATATGTAGAGATATGGTTTGATCATGTGGAAAGGATGAATGATAGTCCGGTTGGTTAAGCGGATGTAGTGGTGAGTGTGTGTAGGGAACCGACCGGCTGGGAGACCGAAGAAAGTGGATTGAGTCGGTGAACGAATGTCTGGAAGGAGAGAAATGAGTTTGGCAGGCGAGAATAAAGGTGCATGATAGGAGAGAATGGCGGGGTTTTGTATGGGGGCATGGTTTTGGCCCACCTGGGTCAGGAGATGAACCCTTACATTGACGATTTACCGTAGTGAGGGGGCCGTCGCGGTCCCATGGCTAGGGTGGATTTTCTGTCTGTGACGAGTTATCACTAATTAATGGTACAGAAGGGGGCGGTAAGGCTGGGCTTTCTTTTCGACATTTGTCATATTCTCCTACTGCTTTTCTTTTCCAATGCTTGTAGCGCACCTTACTCCCAGTCTTGGGAAAAGAATTAGATAAAAGAAAGAAAAAAAAAGAAAGATATATATATATATATATATATATATATATATATATATATATATATATATATATATATATATATATATATATATATATATATATATATATATATATATGAATATAAATATATATTTTGAATTAAAAAAGTATAATAATCTTGTATAGCAGTAGTTTGAAATGACTACTGAAAAAGGTCTGATACTATTCACAAGTTGCCCTGTAACCACCATTTCATAATCACAAAACTAAAAATTTTACAATGTTCATTAGAAAATTCACACTTACTGGGTTTCAAATGAGTATTATTTGCATCCACAGTCCTGTGTTGTAATTCTGTTGAAGCCACTTTACACAGCTCATCTAAATATATATATATATATATATATATATATATATATATATATATATATATATATATATATATATATATATATATATATATATATATATATATATATATATATATATATATATATATTATTTTTATAATTTTTTTATATATATATATATTGTGAATTAAAGTTTCTTAAACTTTTATAATCAGAGGTTTAAATCATGTTTGCCAAATAATTTCAAAATGAAGCAATAACATTTTTAATAATTAAATTTTTTGTACTAGAATAAAAAAAAATTCAAATTAAGGATTATTTTCAATTTTTTTCACAAATAGGATACATTTATTACTTGTTTTTAAGAGAAAAAAACACAAACAAACAAACACCTAAATTCAATGCTTCAGAAGAAATATATACTGCACTCAAAATTCCAAACTATTTGGAGCAGAAAAACTAATACACTGTGTTGTAAATTATGAACTTCAAAGGAGGACAATCTTAAGATGTGCAGCAATTTACATAAAGTCTGCCTGAATTGAGGATTAAATGATTCAACCTTAAGTCACTTGAGTACAGTATATTTTTCAATTTTTTCAGGTTTAGGGGTAATGGGAATTTCTAAACTAAAATATTTATGGAGATGGTGGTGTTTTTTTTTTTATAAAAATAAAAATTTTTAAATAAAAATTAAAAAAAAAAAAAATTTGAGTTAAATAAATCTACACAAACTTAAGTCACTATCCTTTTTTTTCCCTCAAACTTTCTAAATTTTGGAACATTTTCTTGTTTAAATAAAAATGGAATAAAAAGTAAATATTTAGCAGTCAATATATATATATATATATATATATATATATATATATATATATATATATATATATATATATATATATATATATATATATATATATATATATATATATATATATATATATATATATATAAGTGTATATATATATATATATATATATATATATATATAAATATATATAAAGATATATATATATATATATACATATATATATATATATATATATATATATATATATATATATATATATAATAATAACATCTATATATAAATGTGTACATATATATATATTTATATATAAACAATAAAAATATAATATATATTAATATATATATATATATTTATATATATATATATATATATATATATATATATATATATATATATACATATATATATATATATATATATATATATATATATATATATATATATATATATATATATATATATATATATATATATATATATATATATATATATATATATATATATATATATATATATATATAAAATATATATAAGTATTCATAATAAGATATGTATACTTATATGTATATATATATATATATATATAATATATATATATATATATATACTAATATATATATATATATATATATATATATATATATATATATATATATATATATATATACGGTATATAAGAGCGTGCGCAAGTAAATCAGTTGATTGAGAGCAAGTTGAAACTGAACAAATCTGGGAGCAAATAAAGGAAGCAATTGTTAGCAGTGCAAAAGAAGTATGTGGATGTGCTAAAGTAGGAAGTAAGAATGTTAACAGTGAGTGGTGGAATGAAGAGGTGATGCAAGCGGTTAAAAGTAAAAAAGAAGCGTGGTTGAATGTATTAAAAGCAAATGATGAAGTTTCAAAAGAAAGACTTGGAATTATATAAAGAGGAAAAAAGAAATACTAAAAGGTGCATAATTAGGAGAAAAGAAGAGGTAAATGAACAGTTTGGAAGGAGGATGAATGGGGACTTACAAGGGAATAGGAAGCGCGAAAGGTTAAGAATGAGAATAAAGGAAACCTGCTCAGAATAATGAATAGAGATAGTGCCTTTGTAACTGATGAAATGGATGTGAGGGGAGTATGGAAAGAACACTTGGAAAATCTGCATAATATTGGTAGTAATGAAGAGGTGATAGTGAATGTGTGTGGGTTTGATGGTGCAAGAAGGAATAGATATTTTGGGGATGAGGTTATTAGCAAGGAGGAGGTAATGGGTAGAGTGAGAAAGTTGAAGAATGGTAAATCTGCAGGTATAGATGAAATTACTGGTGAAATGATCAAGAACGGAGGCGAGATGGTGATTGATTGGATTTTGAAGTTGTGTAATAAAGCGTTTATGGAGGGTATAGTTCCAAGGGATTGGAGGAGAGCAGTAATAGTACCCTTATATAAAGGTAAGGGAGATAAGGGGAACTGTAGTAATTATAGGGGAATAAGTTTGAGATATATGCTGGTATTTTGGTCGAAACAGTGCGTCGAGTGACTGAAGGACTGATTGGTGAAGAACAAGGTGCGTTTAGGAGTGGTAGAGGATGTGTGGATCAAATCTTTACATTGAAACAAATGAGTGAGAAAATGATGAAGCTTACAACAGGTGTATTTAGGTTTTATGGAATTGCAACAGGCGTATGATAGGGTTAATAGGGAAGCTCTATGACAGGTGTTAGTGATATATGGTGTTGGTGGTAGGCTTCTGAATTTAATCAAAAGTATGTTTGAGGATAGTGAGGCGTGTGTAAGAATAAATGGTGTCAAAGGTGATTGGTTTAGTATTAATAGCGGAGTGAGACATGGTTGTGTTATGTCTCCTTGGTTATTCAATTTATATATGGATTTATATAAGGTTATGAAAGAATTAGAGGTGGGGGTGGCAGGAAATGGTGTTAGAATGATGGAGATGAGTGGAGGGTACCCTACCTATTAGATGCGGATGAATTGGTTCTTTGTGGCGAATCTGAAGAGAGTTTGAGAAGATTGGTAGAGAGGTTTGGCAGGGTGTGTAAAAGGAGGGGCTTGAAAGTAAACGTAGATAAGAGTAAGGTTATGGTTGTGAGTGAGGATAGCCCTCAGTGTGAAGTTATGTTAGATGGTGAGCTGCTGGAACAAGTGTCTGAGTTTAAATATTTATGGTATGTGTTGGATGAGAAGGGAACGGATGATGCAGAGTGTAGTAGGAAAGTTGTGAATGACAGGAAGGTGGCTGGTGCAATTAAATCATTGGTGAATGTAATAGGACTAAGTCTGGAGTGCGCTAGGGTCTTGCATGAGGGTATGTTGTAACCTTTGTTATTGTATATTAGTGAGATTATGGTCTGGAATAAGAAGTATAGATCTAAAGTTCAATGTGTTCAGATGGACAATCTTAGGGGCGTATAAGGTGAGAAGAATTGATAAAATGAGGAATGAACGTATTAGAGAGTTGTGTGGTGTGAAGAAAGGGGTAAACGAGAGAATAAATGAAAGTATGTTGAGATGGTTTGCTCATGTGGAAAGGATGAATGATAGTCGGTTGGTTAAGTGGATGTATAGTGGTGATTGTGTTGGGAACTGACCAGCTGTGAGACCGAAGAAAAAGTGGATTGAGTCAGTAAAGGAATGTTTGCAGGAGAGAAATGTGAGTTTGGCAGAGGCGAGAAGAAAGGTGCATGATAGGATAGAATGGCGGGGTGTTGTAATGGGGTATGGTTGTGGCCCACCTGGGCCAGGGGATGAACCATATTCTTGACGATTTACCATTGTGAGGATCTGTCGCGGTCCCATGAAGCTCTATGGTGGAATTTCTGATTGCGGTGAGTTCTTACTAATTAATGGTACAGAGGTGGCGGTAAGGCTGGGCATTCTTTTCGACTTTTGTCATATTCTCCTCCTGCTTTTCTTTTCTGATGCATGTAACGCACCTTACTCCCAATCTTTGGAAAAAAAGGTAGATGAAGGTGAAAAAGATACTATATATATATATATATATATATATATATATATATACGTATAAAGTTATATAGACGCCTATATACAACACTTTATATATTAATATTTATATATATATAAACATATATATATATATATATATATATATATATATATATATATATACTACATATATATATATATACTCTTTATATATATATATATATATATATATATATACTCACAGAGTTCTCAGATAAGTTTCCTGATGTGCTCTCAGATGTGACTTTCAAATTCTGATCCTCAACACTTTTCAATTGGAAGTGATTTTCCAATGCAGTTTCTACAAGATAAACAAGCTTTCTCTGTTTTTAGTTGGTATATTTTTCTTTTAAATAAGGTGTAATTTTAGTAACCCACAAAGTACTTTTTGTGGTAATTGAAGGGGTCAACTGCTGGTATAATTAAATTCATATTTATATATTAATGCTAGAAAAATATTATAATATATATATATATATATATATATATATATATATATATATATATATATATATATATATATATATATATATATATATATATATATATATATATATATATATATATATATATATATATATATATAGAGCTTTATTAGCAAAAATGAGAGAGTGTATGTGCTTTTTCTAGAAAAATAGGGAGCAAGTCCATGGTTAATCACATCGGCCCCATTTTAAAATTTGAAGCTACCGCACTATCTGGAAACATTAATTTAAGTGTTTCCCCTATATCTGCACACGAGTTTAAAGACATTTTATCATCCACCACCTTTAATGCCCATAGTATTTCAGATCCTGTAACATCATCTTTAATGCAAAAAGATGAAACTGATTGATAAACTGATTTTGGTTGGTTATTAATAGAACACTCAGGGTCATTTACAATCGGTTGAGTATGATTAGAAGTTTCACTTTCACTAATATTTGTATTATTAGAACACATAACAAAAAAGTTTTTCAATGATGGTTGGTCCTGCCGAGTTTTGATTAAATTCAAAGGAGTTTCCTCTCTTGAATGTGAAACTTCTGCTTGGCGTCCAATGTTAGATAGATCAAAGGTCTTTTTACATACTTTACTGTATGCCTTGGAACTATCAGGTCCTTTACCCAACCACCTGATAAACTGTGGGTTCAGTTTGACGTCCAACCACTGGTCGTTAAAGTTAGTTTTTTTGTTTGAAGTCATTTTATAAATAAATAATAAATACCTTCAACTGCACAAAAATCCAAAATCACTTCGTCAAACCTCAAAAAAAAAAAAAAAACTCAAAAAGTATAAATCCCTAAAAAGAAAAGGATATAAACAGATTAAGTCATACAGTCTAAAACACATCCATACACCAATCACCTTCAATCAAAAGGATGAACTTGGAACAACCTCTACGAACAGAATAGGAAGAATAGTAGGTAATAGTGAACTAAAAATAGAAAGAAACAGGATAAAAGCAGATTTATGGAATGTCATTCCTCGCCCATCCTTTTCATTCACTTATCAAATACATCTCTTATTCCACAATTATACAGTAAGGAAAAAATATATATCAAAAATATGCAACTTGGTCCATGGATCATTCTTCATATGTTTTGAAATTTTAAAATTTCCCCGACTTTTTTGGAATTTCCCTGACTTTCAGCATATCTTAAAACGTTTCCCTGACTTTCCATGACCATTTTTTTTCCCTTGACTTTCACTGACATTCCCTGACTTTCCAGAAAGTGTGAACCCTGTACATGGATTCAATATTTGGTAATATGGATACATAGTGTATATATATATATATATATATATATATATATATATATATATATATATATATATATATATATATATATATATATATATATATATATATATATATATATATATAAAAAATATTGTTCATATATATATATATATATATATATATATATATATATATATATATATATATATATATATATATATATATATATATATATATATATATATATATATATAGTCAGATGGGGTAAAAAAAGTTTGAGGTTGGTGGGGTAAAAAAAAACAAAACCCCTCCCCCCTTTCCTGATAATATTGTTTTGAATTTTATGGGCTATTCTGGTAGCCCTCTTTATTATCTATAAAAATGCCAAAAGAAAATGGGCTGCTCTAAATTGACAGTAATCAGCGATAACAAATGTCGAACCCCAGTTAAAAAATGGCTGCAAAACTTTTTTACAGTTTTTAACCCCAGTTAAAAAATGGCTGCAAAACTTTTTTACCGTTTTTACAACTTTTGCTACCATTTCAAATGTATTACATTTTAAAAAATTTTTTTTTTGGTAGTTACTACATATTGATGGAGGAACTTGGGCAAACTAATAATTTTTTTGAAAAAAAATTTTTTTTACCCCATCAAATTTTCCAAAATGGGGTAAAAAAAAGTTTTTTTTAACCTGGATGTGTTATTATTAACATGGAAAGTAGCTCTGTAAAGCTCTGGAAAGTAGCTGAATGATGATGTTATAGCATAGAAGGCTCAGGAAAGTTCATGAAAGTTGGGAAGTAGCCTGGAAAGTAGCTGAAAGTAGCTTGGAAAGTAGCTGAGTTATGACGAGGCTAGAACAAAGGGGGTAGGGTCTGAAAGTACATAGAAGAGCTAGAACAAAGGGGGGTAGGGGTGAAAAACGCTCAGGAAAGTACATGAGCACTCAGGAAAGTACATGAGCACTCAGAAAAACAGCTAGAAGCATTGAAAGTAGTTTGGAAAGTAGCTGGAAATTTGGAAAGTAACTGAAAATATGGAAAGTAGCTGAGTGATGACGTCATAGCATAGAATGCTCATGAAAGTACATAAAAGTTGGAAAGTGGCTTGGAAAGTAGCTGAATGATGATGAGGTGGCTAGAACAAAGGGGGTACGGAGAAAAACACATGAAAGTACATAGAATAGCTAGAACAAAGGGGGGTAGGGGTGAAAAATGATTAGGAAAGTACATAGGCACTCAGGAAAACAGCTAGAAGCATTGAAAGTAGTTTGGAAAGTAGCTGGAAATATGGAAAGTAGTTTGGAAAGTAGCTCTGGAAAGTAGCTGAGTGATGACGTCAGAGCATAGAATGCTCATGAAAGTACATAAAAGTTGGAAAGTAGCTGAATGATGACGAGGCTAGAACAAAGGGGGGTAGGGAGAAAAATGCTCATGAAAGTACATAGAAGAACTAGAACAAAGAGGGTATGGGTGAAAAACACTCAGGAAAGTACATGAGCACTCAGTAAAACGGCTAGAAGCATTGAAAGTAGCTGAAAGTAGCTTAGAAAGTAATATTTTTTTTTACCCCTTGTTTTGTTTTTTTTACCCCATTTTACAACTCAAAACGGGGTAAAAAAAAATCTTGTTTGAAAAAAAAAAAAAAAAATTTTAATACCTATTCCATACCTTCACTAATACCAACCTCTATAACATGCATACCATAGCATTTCTATATGTCAAGTGTATGAGGAGAAAAACAAAAGTTAAAGATTTTTGTTTTTTTTTACCCCGTGTGACTATATATATATATCAGAGCTGGGCGCGCCTATAATTTTTTTGAGTGCGCCTGCTTCTGCACACATACTATGCGCCCCGGACCTAGTGCGCTTAGCGGCTATGCGCCTATATTTTTGGTCACATCAATGCGCCTATGCGCCTACGACTTTTCGCCGGCTGGTGGATGTTCGCTAAATTTATTTGCAAAGTAAACTTTAGTGCGATAATAAAAGCATGCTTTTATAAGGAAGAAAAACACACTTATTAATTTTTGTAATTAAAACACCGTAAACTAATATCCTTTTCCTCCTCCATGTCCTTGTGATCCATGTTTTCCCCCAGGAGGTTCAGCTCGAGCGCTGCAGAAGTTGAAAATCTTCAGAGCCATAGTTGCCAATTTATTTGTAGTTAAGAACTACTGAACCAGTTATATATATATATATATATATATATATATATATATATATATATATATATATATATATATATATATATATATATTATTTATATTTATCTCCCTCCCTATATCTACTTATATATATATATATATATATATATATATATATATATATATATATATATATATATATATATATGTTTTACACTGGTTTTTAGAATGATACAAGTTTGCCAAGCTTCTAAGTTCTAACTTTTAAGGGTAAAAAAAAATGCTTTGTTCCTGTTCATAGGCGCGGCTATAGGCGCACAGAATTGGCTGTGCGCCTTTGCTTAGTCCGCCTTTTTAAAAATTGTTGCGCCTATGCGCCTTTGCGCCTACGAATTGATAGTGCGCCATAGGCGCAACTTGGTGGCGGGCATGAAGCTCTGATAATATATATATATATATATATATATATATACTATATATATATATATATATATATATCTTTCTATATATATATATATATATATATATATATATACTATATATATATATATATATACCATAAAATGGGGGAAAACCGGTCACTTTTTAAGAATTAAATGTGCAAGAAATTAGAATTTCATAATATCATTATATTAGCATTACTATGTGAAAATGTAGACATAATGCAACCTTTTCCATATTAAAAAATTAAAACAATCATTTAGAAATAAAAAAAGGTTAAAAAATTACACTGGAATTTGGAAACACTCAAATATTTTATAGGAAAATGATATATGCCAACATATATATATGTATAACATATATATATATATATATATATATATATATATATATATATATATATATATATATATATATATATATATATATATATATATATATATATATATATATATATTTATATTTTAATCTAATTCTTTCTCTTTGGAAGTTTTTAAAATAAAAAACATCTCTCCTAATATCTTTCACATCCCACTTCTGAATGAGTTGAGTATATTCTACAAGACTTATGTCTTCTGCAGATGGCTCCTTAAAAGTTAAATAACCTGCGAGTCCTTTTTGGAAAGTTTCATTTTTTCTCAAATTTTACAGTACTTGTGCCATCTTCATCCTTTTCAAGAATTTTTCCAACATCGGGAAATGGTTGAATATTTGTATTCTGACTTTTGTATTCAACTAGGGCATAATCATTTATGTCTGGCAGTACTTCATTAGGTGGTTGAGGAAATGCTTTTTTTGGGGGGTGAATCATTAGTATAAATGATTATGTGCATAAATGTATTGTAAAATAAATATTATTCTAGGGATTTAACATGAAAAATATGTTTCTTCTCTAAATATAATGTGTTTCATTTTCCCCCACAAGGGTGTTTCATTTTCCCCCACTTTACAAAAGTAGTAATTTCAAAGAAACTAAATATAATTATTGAAAAGTATTAATAGCAGTACTTATATTGGTCTTAACTACAAGCGGTGTTGAAATTTCAGAAAAAATCCTTTTGCGTTTTTTTTTGTACAACTCTTAGTTTACACATAAAAAATTACTAAATATTTGCAATTTTTGGAAATTTTTTTAGTTAAAAATATCAGTTTTCTTTACATCATTTTAAATGAAAATAAAATTTCAAAGCCCTAAGTAACTAAATAACCTCTAAAAGCTACCAATTTTTTAATTTTTCTAAAATTTTTATCATGATGAAGATGAGTGGTAGTAGTGTTTCATTTTCCACCATGTGTTTCATTTTCCCCCATTTGACGGTATATATATATATATATATATATATATATATATATATATATATATATATATATATATATATATATATATATATATATATATATATATATATATATATAAAGCTTACAGGTACTTCTAATGAACCCTAACAAATCTTAAGTATCCTAACTGGTAGATGGCAAGTATCCCTAACCTTTACTGATTATACAGGTAAAGTTGGGGGTGGCGGGCTAAATCTGGATACGAATAATAGCAATGGTAACTGTAATAGTGGGGAGATAAATAAAACTAGTGTTGTTACAGGTTTAAATAATGATGATAGCAATAAAAATAACAGCATTTCGAGTATCAAATGTTTTTACACAAATGCTCATAGCCTTAAAAATAAAAAAATGAGCTGATTAGTTATACCATAAATGAGAAACTAAATATTATTTGCATAACTGAGGCATGGGTTAATGAAGAATTATATGGAACTACTTTTAGGAATATGAAATAGAGGGATATTCACTTTATTTATTATTATTATTATTTATTATTATTATTATTATTATTATTATTATTATTATGAAGGATTTTGCTTCTCAATTGTAATACAAACTTCCTTATTTCTGTAAATCATGTTTTACATGATTGTAGAAACAAATGATTATTACCTTTAATTAATTGTGTTTTCTTTTTTTGTCTCTCTCTCTCTCTCTCTCTCTCTCTCTCTCTCTCTCTCTCTCTCTCTCTCTCTCTCTCTCTCTCTCTCTCTCTCTCTCTCTCTCTTTCTCTCTCTCTTTTCTTATCACTAATATTTCTCTCTCTCTCTCTCTCTCTCTCTCTCTCTCTCTCTCTCTCTCTCTCTCCCTCTCTCTCTCCTCCTCTCCCTCTCTCCCTCTCCCCTCTCTCTCCTCTCTCTCTCTCTCTCTCTCTCTCTCTCTCTCTCTCTCTCTCTCTCTCTCTCTCTCTCTCTCTCTCTCTCTCTCTCTCTCTCTCTCTCTCTCTCTCTCTCTCTCTCTCTCTCTCTCTCTCTCTCTCTCTCTCTCTCTCTCTCTCTCTCTCTCTCTCTCTCTCTCTCTCTCTCTCTCTCTCTCTCTCTCTCTCTCTCTCTCTCTCTCTCTCTCCCTCTCTCTCTCTCTCTCTCTCTCTCTCTCTCTCTCTCTCTCTCTCTCTTTCTATCGACCTCTGTCTCTCTCTCTCTCTCTCTCTCTCTCTCTCTCTCTCTCTCTCTCTCTCTCTCTCTCTCTCTCTCTCTCTCTCTCTCTCTCTCTCTCTCTCTCTCTCTCTCTATATATATATATATATATATATATATATATATATATATATATATATATATATATATATATATATATATATATATATATATATATATATATATAAAACAATATATATTTTTTTATAATAGAGTAAAATTTTTTTTTTTTAATATTGATTGCATGATTTCAAACACATTCTTTAATATACAAGACATATCAACCTTTTTTGATGGGAATATATAATCAATTATGTTTTCTAAAATATTAATATCTCATAGGATTACCCTTTTCCGAACTATTACCAAATTTTGAAATTTTTCTCAGGAGCAATAGCCAATATGTTCAGTATACCCAAAAAATTATCTAAACAAACTGTATCTTCCCCATATGGGTGGTCTGCAAATTTAATAGTGATTGGATGAATAATAAAAAAAATTATATGCTACCATTATTTGAGAAAACATTTTTTGAACAACTAAAAAATGAAAAAATCACAATTTTAATTTTCATTTATCCAATAAGTTTAATTTTTTTCTGATCATATATAATTGAGCATGATGCACTTTTTTGAATTTAATTTTTTTTTATTTAAAAAATATATTTGCTACTGTTCTGGAATTTTTTTTACAGTGAGCTGCTAGCAGCAAAACGCTTTTGTATACAAAACATTTATCTAAATAAAAAATGTATATCTTCCCCAATTATATATATATGCTCTGAAAATTTCTTACCAACTAGATGAAAAATAAAAAAGTTATCAATTTTTTCTTTGATTTGCAAAAAATGACTCTCCCCCTCCAATACCCTTTGTATTAGTATATCATAGTATATTAGAAATAAAATATTTTCAGCTATTACTTTTTAAACCACTGTTTAGTAATATACCTGCTGGCTATAGTCTTTGCGATTTAGTAGCCTAAGCCTTTTAAGTGTGATAAAATGGTGTTCCGATCAGTAATTAGTTGCATTATCAGAAAAGCCCAATGGATTTTTTCTAAACTTAGAAAGGCTGTAACTTTTTTCCTAAAGATGTTGCTCATTTTTGTTTTGAATCTATGCTGTGATTTTTTTAAAAATTGGCATTGAAGACCTTCTACCTTACTATTACTAATACTTATTTTTGATCTCATCTGAAAAACCAAAATTTTGATCCATTTCCCCACATTTTAAGGTAAGATATCGTTTATTTTTATTTTTTGGTAAAATGATATTTACTTTTTGCCTAATATTACCCTATCTTGACAGTCATGATACCTAACCCTAAAGTTTTGTCTTTTTTTTAAAAATATTTTAACATCTTTGCATGAAATATAGTATAAATAACCAGAGCTATGGAATGATGTCATATTATACAATATGCTATTTAATATATATATATATATATATATATATATATATATATATATATATATATATATATATATATATATATATATATATATATATATATATATATATATATATATATATATATATATATACGGTATATATCCTAAAATAAGGCAATTAAACAAAATAGTACTTTAAATAATAATACTCAAATTACATCTTAATTATATATAGGCTGGCCAGATTTTTTTCAACCTAATGCGGGACAATCATCTTCATGCCTAGGCTATACTTTACAAATTATACAGTATAGCCTGTATAACCTATAGGCAAGCATATATTATATATATTATAACAAAAAATAACGTAATCAAATATAGTAGTAAATAAGAAATAACTCTTTATAAGTCTAATAAATCAATATTTACGTACTTAATTTGAACCAGAATTGTACTTGGACTTTACACTGTCCCGCATTGGGTAAAGATTTTTGCGGGACAGAAGATCTAAAAATAGTGGAATGCAGGACAGTCCCGCAAAATACGGGACATCTGGCCAGCCTAATTATATATCAAAACAAACTGACCTGGGCCTAGGTTAAAATGTGAAGCCTAAGTACTGCTTTACGAGTTTCTAATAATAATAAGTTATAAAAGCCAAAACATTTGGTTTTTTAAAAATAAACCATAAGAAAATAGGTTGAATTTTGTTTTAAACTAAAAAAAAATAATTATATTAACTTTCATTTGATTTGATTTCAATGAAAAGAAACTCTTCCTATGATGATTTTTGGCATGCAATTGAACTTGGAAGATCGAAATATGAAATTCATGAAGCCTATAATGAAACAAAAACGTTCATATAGTAGTAGAACTCATAAACTATTAATTTAAGTCACAATGTCAATTGTATATTATATTAATATACTTAAAAATACTTAAAATTAGTACACACTACACGATCAAAATAAAAGTAGCACTTGCATACAGATTCTACAGATTTTTAGATACCTTGGTCAAAATTGGAAGCCTTGCCAATAGAAAAGAAGACCCCGTATCCTCTATGACGTGATGAATTTACGATCAGAGATTTTCTCCTTAGTATCGGATCATCGATATTTTTTAATTATATTCCCTCTACTATGTTATATTCCATAAATTTTTAGCAGTTTTTCTTTTTACTGCCTCTATATTTATAATATTTAAGCATGTGTGTATTTTTCAGGTATGTGCCTTAACAAGCGTACATGCTTGATGATATTGTTTTTTTCTACATGACCCAGTGGAAAGAAGGGAGAGTGAGGTAGTTTAGACACCGACTAGTGAGAGAATAATTTATAATATGTCCAAGAGCAATATTGCATTCCAAATAAAGGGTTTTTGTTTATGCATTTGTGCTTACGAACGGTAAGAAAATGGAAATGCTCGAATTTTCGTTCGTTTTTGTCAAATTTAGCGCAAAATCGTAAGAAATGCTTGCCAAACGTAAGGAAATTCCTTAATTCTGTAAGGTTGCTATTTCCCGTGCTTGCCGAATTTAGGACATGCTTACGAAAAAAAATGTAAACAAAGCAAATGTGGATATGAAATTATTTTTCTTTTATTTATTTATTTTTTTTTTACATTGGGTAAGTAAGGTTTGTGCCAAATATTTGTGTGATATTCATATTTTTTCTGTTTGATATATTCGTAAAGAAATCAATTGATAATGTTTCACTACGTGGTAGGTCCGTTTGAATTGATGAATGTTTCATTCAATAAAATTAGCTTTAAATCTAATTTCTTCCAAATCCATAAACTCCATCACAGCAGTTGATAAATTATTTGTAATATAAACAAACAAACCATTTGTTATGTTTATAATTTCTGTTTATTCCAAATCGCCGAACTCAATCACAACAGCTGATTCTAATTTTTTGTAAATGAAAGTAAACCTCGTAAGAAGTTGTGGACGATTCTGCACGAAATTTGTGCTAAAACTGTGCAAGCATTTCTTACCGATCGTAAGCACAAATGACAAAAATAAAAACGGTCTTAGTTATTTATCCAAAGTAATGAAAGTATTTTATAATTTGTAATATAAACCATTTGTTAATTTTTTTTTAGTTTCTGTTTATTCCAAATCGCCGAGCTCCATCACATCAGCTGATTCCAATTGTTTGTAAACAAAAGCAAAACTAGTAACAAATCGTGGTCGATTTTGCACGAAATTTGTGCTAAAACTGTGTATGTATTTCTTACCTATCGTAAGCACAAATGACAAGAACAAAAACCGTCTTAGTTATTTATGCAAAGTAATGAAAGTATTTTATACTAAATAATACTATCAAAGTTTATAGGGTAAACATTGATACTAGATACTATAGTTAAGATGCTTAGGAAAAATGCATAAATTTTTATTCAATATTGATAATAGAATTCTTTTTTGAATATTAAATAAAAATTTAACCACTTTTCCTAAGCATCCTAACTTTTCTAACTAAGTATCTGAATTTTCGAATTAGAATAGACTTTGTATATTATCTACCGCCGTTAATAGTAGTTTTTCTTTTTATTAATATTCTATATGTTGGTATTCATGACATAGAAAAGAAAAAAATAATTTCGATTATAATTATCAGCTGGTCGAGTTTAAAAATATCTACTTTTTCAAATATATATATATATATATATATATATATATATATATATATATATATATATATATATATATATATATATATATATATATATATATATATATATATATATATATATATATATATATATATATACAGTGGCGTAACTAAGAGTCATAGGGCCCCCCCGCCAAAGTAGAAATTATGGATCATATATATTTATATATATATATATATATATATATATATATATATATATATATATATATATATATATATATATATATATATATATATATATATATATATATATATATATATATATGGCTTATATGCTATTATCAGATTAGTACTCCCTTTTTATGGGTGAAATTAGATATTTGCTTAAAAAGTATGACATTTTGGAAAAAGTATGTAAAAATGAGTGTAAATGTTCTTTAAAAGGATAAAAACATGTATTAAAGACTTTTCACTTTTTTGTACAAAAATTTAATAAAATTCTCAAAAACATCTTTTTACATTCTGCTTCCAAATGTATTATTACTATTTTTACTTAAATATCTAAATTCCCCCCTCCCTCCTCCAAAAAATGAGTATCAATCTAGTTAATTGATATATATATATATATATATATATATATATATATATATATATATATATATATATATATATATATATATATATATATATATATATATATATATATATATATATATATATATATATATATATATATATATATATATATATATATATATATATATATATATAATATTTATATATATATACCGTATATATATATATATATATATATATATATATATATATATATATATATATATATATATATATAAATATATATTATAAATAAATATTATATATATATATATATATATATATATATATAAAGAAATTATAGAATAAGAATGTTAACTTACAAAAATTCGTGAATATCTGTTCTCGTCAAAATATTCGAAAGGATGAATGCTTTATAGTTTACCAAAACGTCTTTGGCTCATTGCCATGAATTTATTAACCACTTCTTTCAGATCAAGAGTACGACATGTTTCATTTTC